>JAUMHH010226741.1:7697-20583 GCA_032359455.1 Chlamys rubida
GGTTACGGCGAACCTTAACTGTGATCATCAAGGTTACGGCGAACCTTAACTGTGATCATCAAGGTTACGGCGAACCTTAACTGTGATCATCAAGGTTACGGCGAACCTCGGGGAATAAGATATCCACCAGCAGAGCCTACCACCTTGTTACTAAGAAGATGCACGTACGACTCACTCATGTGATATCACGTTTAAAATAATAAGCAAAAGATAAGGTATGCCTACAATGTAGTATCTCAAAATACCAGAAACTGCTATATGCCTTTCAAATGAACGACTAACGTAAACAAGCGACAAGAGTGTCAACAAAACCACAATTCGATCTCAAAATCGATAAAACTAGGACACGATATGAACAAAGGAAATATATGCATGAATACCCTTGAAAAGAAATACAAGAGTAATAAGACCATGTGTTCAGGAAGGGTAAGCGTCTTCTGCTTTATCGACGTCACCCGCCATGTAAATCTAAGTCGAATCCAAGTAATGTCACGTCCTCACATCGAGAACTCGTGTAGTGACAACAAAACCACGAGGCACTCTAGTGAGCAAAATCAATCACGTCTCAATAAAGCTCATGTCTCAAAAATATGAGCTTTTCAGTCTTACGATAAAGTTTAAATCTTAAATTCAATAAAGTAATGTGCGGGAGCTGTGGCATTTATCTGGGAGTCATTTTGAGACTTTTACTTGTATGAGTTCATACAGAAATCAGACATTAACAAAGTTCATCAGTTCATGCCACAATATTTCACAAAACCTGAAAAAATACAACCGATTTAGGTATATGTACATCAGTTTATTCTGGTCTATCTACACATATATAACAACAGAACATCACACTAGCATAACCCGCTAACTTCTAAAAATAGCACTGATGGGTTTTAATGTTCACCCAAAGGATCACCAATCAATTCCGCGTACAAGTAATATCAAAATGGGGACCAACCAAGAACATCCCTCAAACGAAATAACTCTAATATTCATATATTTTACATAAATAAACATTAACCCACCTTAGGTACATTCAAATCACACATATTGTAACATTATTTACATGAACGTCCCCGTCCTAATATGACCCTGGCTGTTGCGAGGACGTTACAACCCAAAGCAGCAAACAAACAAAACAGGTCAAGAGCTGTGGGAATACCAGAGTGCAACAGACAATGTCAGCTAGTCCATGTCCTCGACGACCGAAGTTCTCTCGTCCGCAGGGATCACATCATAAGTCGGCTATCGCGTTCTTGCAGTGCAATCCAGTAAGCCAAATCTGTTTCCTAAACCTGTAGGGGAACAATTAGTTGACTTCTGGATTTAGACACGGAAAGATATATCTATCCGATTTCTATTGTCACGATATAGCCAATAGAGTAGACGAAGCCATAAATCGTTTCTTGTTTGTAGTCCTCACAACATCCAAAATCATATTCAGACGGAGATTCCACACAGGGCTAATACCACTGTGATTAGATTATACTTAATTGAACCATGTGTCGTGTCTAATATAGTTCATCAAAGAGGTCATTTTTGCATTTTTAAATATTGGCCCTAATTAAATTTTAATTAGAAACTAGAGACACATAAGGACTTTACCGCTTGCCTGGATAGTTCAGTAATTCTCAGTATGGAAAAAGCGTTATCATTGAAAGTATGATTGTATTTCGGGATTCGTTTTTCAGTACAAACCTGGTTACAATGCCCTTATTTAACATTGACTTATCAGGTCTCAATAATGTTTCATAGAACATGTAGTTGAAATACGACCATCTGTTCTCGAGAAGTTTGCTTTTAACGACATAAATGCGCTAAGTGCGACATTTTCGGATCAGCCCGATCGGGAACAACTACACTCTTCCTTTCAACAACAATGAATACCAAGAGACAAAGTATGCTTCAAAGCCGATTTCTTTGGGATCCGTTTATACATGTGTAATGATGGCTTCTGATCATCCAATGATTACAGAGAACACAACGACATTACGGACTCGTCAACTAATCAGAAGAGTGACTATTTTCCAATGAAACAGGGAAAACGTGTTTTATCTTCCTGGGCATATGAAAAACCCGGCCTTGTTTTCAAGTCATAGCAGATACTGCTTGAGCAGCTATTCTATGCACAATGATCAACAATTATAAATCAGATGCATATTCAGTATCAAAAACCTTTCAAATACTTATATTATAAAGTACAGTTCCCAGTTCACAATTCCACGTTAAATGCGAACAGAATTGTATTTCCGGCGAGCACCCCCATTTGACATGTTACTTGTTCTGACGTATCCCTCATCTGTTCCGCAGTATTACATATATTGCATTTAGAATTTTTATGCTTTAGCGGTCCCTTTTACGGTATTTAATGTCCAGTTTGCTTGGCATACCAGTTGTTCTTTTGAGCTAAGCGACATGTATCACGTATGGTTTGAATAAAGTGTAAACAACCTTCCTCGAAATTATATCATTTCTTATCATGATTTAAAGCTTAAACCCGATATAATATTCTGGGTTTTTCCCCAGTGAATTCTGCATGCAGCTAGTATAACAGATATTAAGTATGATGCTGATATGAACGTGGCTGCAAGAATACAATTAAGGATTGCATCTTGCTTTGATAGATTTCGTTGGGCGATGAATTGAGTTGGTCTTGAAACACATTTAATAAACTGCGAAGGAGAAGAAAATGTAATATTTGAGTAATGTAAAACAAAATATAAAGAATAACTGACATTGAACCCAGGTAACATGTTTAACAAAGGAGAATTACAGTTATCCGCCGATAACCTAAAATATCGAAAGTTAACATATTTTCTTCCAAACACAATTTAATCGATGTGAACATACAACTGATAATACAATGAGCAGTGCGCGACAATGCTGACACATTTCTGTACTAGCTCGGAGATCATCAGTACGTTTTGAATAACAATATACACCAATCCTTTACAAGGTAATCGAATTGGCTATGTTATAGTTTAACGACATCAGGGCGGTTATTAAATCAAATGGAGAAGATTCATTGAGGAAGTGAATCAGATCTGCATATGTAAACACATTATCCGGGGCTGCCGATCCGGAGATAAGTGGCCGGCGTCGAGTTGTCACCATTGTTTAGAATCTCCTGATGCAATTAACTCGTGACGCGTTCGTTAAAACTCGAGTTAACCAGCGTGTATACGAGGAAGCTTTAATGGTTTATTGTTCTGACGTAGAGAGCGAGCAGTAAGCTCTGATCCTGTTACCAGCTACCGACAACAAATTAACGCGACGTTACAATAAATAAAAATAAATAAAAACAGCGTTTTGTTGGTTCTAACACTATTACCAAGATAAAGCTTGTAGCACGTCGGTTCTCTGGTGCTCGAACCAGGAAATAAAGCTGGTAATGAAATGGTAGAACGTCACGAAATGTGATTTTAAAACTTTGAAGACAATGTCAGCTGACTGATTAAAAAAATAATAATAAAATGAAATAAAAACTATAATTTCTCGAAAAACATTATTCTAAGAAACTATTTTGATCATGTATATTTGATACAGAATAATACTTTCGCATTCTTCCTTGTTTTGTTAAATGTGACTGTTTATTCGATATTAATTCACTGCGGGGCTGACCCCAGGTGAAATATTCGTCGCGTCTGGAAAACGAGATATTTTATATCCCTACATACTGGAGATACTCAGATTAAAAAGCAAAAAATCTGTGAATTTGATATGCGGCATGTCTCATAAAAATGTAGTTAATGGCGATATTGTCGCTCTTATCTAATTAACGTTTCCTGCAGTGGTACCTCTGAAGTAAAATTGGTCTACAGAGACTATAAGAGTTACTTCCCTTTGCTCGTAAAATGTTTAACGTGGCCATAATCTAATCACAATATTGTTCTTAACATCATTGTTTTTATATGTTAAAACAACGGACGTGTATCCTGTTAACTGTTACGAGTTTCGCGTGCAGTAGGGGAAAGCCAAGGTGTATATGTTGTGTATCCGGTGCGATAGATCCAAATGGTATAGGGGATCCGGTTATAAGTGAAAACGCAGTCTCCTACATGTATCTGTTCGAAACAGTGACTTTATATGTTTACATTCGTCTGGAACACATCATATAGATGACACGAACCTTCGAAGTGGTACTGCAATATCCTAAGCCATGATATGCACGTGACCTTTGACCCTTAACCTTGACCAATGACCCCCAAAGCTTATTCAGGTATAGAACTACATGTTATCATACTAAATGTTGAAAAGATGAACTTTTAATGTGTTGTGAGGTTGGTGAGATATCGTGTACACAACATTTTTACTTGAAAAGATCAAGTGTAACCTTTTAACCTTGACCGATAACCATTACGTGGTACTCGTTCAGGTAAATTATCAGAAAACTCCCTAGGAGAAAAAAAACAAATACACATACACACATAGGGAGATATAAGCCAGGTGGCATAGGACTAGAGTTAGCGCCTGATAAGGCAGCTGCTGCGAATTCCTTATTATGGATTAATGTACATGTATATGCTAATTGTATTGATTGTATAGATTGTATATTAATGTGTTGTAAAGCGCTAAGTGGCTAATTTTAGCTAGATAGGGCGCTATACCAAATGGTGTATTTTATTTTATTATTATTAAAACGTAACCAGGTGTAACACTCGATATTACCATACCATGGTGTAAATATGAACTGAATTTGGTCAGAGATTCAGTTGTACAAATTGTATTTTTCAATGGTCTCAATGTAAATATTTCCTTAGTTAATACTTTGCCATAACTGTATTTGGGTTTTTTTGTAAAAAAGCACATTGATTTTTCTCGCCATTTATTATTAAATGATTGATACAAGGACGATAGTTTACGGTCAAAACCTGGGTTGAACCGTTCGGACCAGAGTTGTTCGTTTATGAATAAGGTCGGACCTAGTTATCTGATGCTGCTTTCAGGCGAGCCTTGGCAAAGCCTTGCAAGGCCTGCATAAACATGTGCAGGTCCGCCAGGATTAATACCCGAAATTGTTACATTTCTAAACGGACAAACCGGTTTTTCCGCATAAACGAACAGGCCCCAGGTACAGTGGTTACTGGTTACAATGGAAGCAATGGTCATTGGTCAGTGTAAATTTGATGTAATGACTTCCAATCATGAAAACATTTTTCGAAAAGAATCCTCACACAAGAGCTTTCTGCGTTGACTTTGGGGAAACCAATTTCAATGAGCTGCCACTTTGACGTCTATCTGTTCTCACTTATCTATACACTTTGTTTCGGTGGTTCCTTACAGGTCACGTGTGTCATGCTGCCGTGACCAGACATTTCTGTGATATAACCAGTCAGTGGCCCCATCTTCTACGACGGCATATTTCTTCATCGACTCACGAGTGACGTACGTCGTCATAGCTCTTAAATGATGTAGAAATAATCTGAGAAGATGTCAACACAATCAATGTCATATCATTGATACGGAAATCGATACCATTTCTCTCTCAGTCCACGTGGAATTTGTGTGATATACGGTAAACTGTAAAGAGAGCCAATGATGGACCTAGGACCTTTAATCATTATATTTAACCGCTACCACCGTAGCGCGTCATTGTACAGAAACAGGCGCACATTGCGTTGTAGTGGTCACACGACATTATTTCAAGCGTTCCCCAGTGGAAATATTTCATACTTTTCTTGTTTGATGGATGCCTGGACAATATCTTTCAGATATCTCTCACAAATCTGTAGAATGCGAACAAGTTGCTATGGAGACTAAGTTGCCTTAAGTATGACCTTTACAGAGTTAATCTTGTCGAGAGTCCATTTTGCATCTGTGGACATCCATGTGAGAATGCCTTTCACTTTTTCTTTGAGTGTCAACTGTTTAGAAATGAAAGGCGTATTTTGTTTCAAAATTTGAATGCCTTAGGTATAGATTTAGATTTAAAGATCCTTTTGTTTGGCAATCCAGATCTTTCGGTAGACCTTAACTCTTACGTTTTTAGACATGTGCATCACTTCATCAAATCCAGCAAAAGATTTTGAACGGTGCTTTTTAAAGTCATGTATTTGTACCTGTGTGAATATTATATATATATATCTACTTCATGTTTATGCCTATTATCATTGTTGACATGTAATTGTAAATGTATGACGGGAGAAGGCTTTGATAAGTTGTAATAACTTGTGCCCAATCCCTTGTTCAATTTTATTGGCAATAAATATGTTTAAAGTAAAGACGAAGTAGAATGTAGTTGACTTTGTCACAATGATGTTAAACGTACGACATGCCTGTCTACTATATGAGGTTTGGTACTTCAATCAGCTTGTTTCTACTCTATTTTTGTGTGGGTTCATGATGTACTTCCATATGTTTTCGTGTCTCTTCTGTTTCTGTTGTATGAACATTAAGTAACAATTTTGTCGTGGTGTATTTCATTTTTCTTTTAGAAATAATTTGTTTTGGGTTTACTTACAATGTGTTTGTCTGCCATCGTTATCGGTTCGTAGCGATAATTTATTGTATTCGTTTGGTTGCGTTTCACTTGTATACACATGTTGTGTTCGGTATAAAATATGGTTTATCGACATCTCATAAGGTTCACAGCAATTCTTCGCCTGTTTATCTAATCATGATTTGGTTTGATCGGGTCTCTTCTGTATCAATATTTCATCATGAGACATATACTGTACGTTTGTAAACCTTCCGTATATAACACAGCGAATGGGAGGAATACTACGTTGGGGGTGTATTTACGATATTGATTCTTTCTAAATGTTCATTACTTGTAAGTTGATTTTTCAATGAACATATCAATTGACCAAGTGGTTTCGTTTTAAGCATCATTGGTGTTTTGGATCTATATATTTACTTCTATTTCCAATTTATGATAATATTTATATCATATTAATGCATTGATATTGACGATGACATTTGAACTAATATATCACATAACTCACTGTTGGACCCACTTATTATCATCAATGATAGCTTTGTAAAAGCTGGCAAGAACCAATTAATAACCGAAGTGTAAAATTTGAGCGCGAAACTAGTCTTGACTGAAATTCGGAGGCAGAGTTCTACATGATAGGATAGAATGTCCTGATCCTCCATAATAATAATAATTGATTCTTTTCTTTTACCTATGTGTATACCTAGGAATTAGGCACAAATCGTCAAATACATTTCGCATGCAACAATAAACATAGCAGATTTTAAACGTTATCTACAAATTAACCAATATTTATTTGAACAAAGCAGGAAACAGTAGTTTATGCTGGAGTAATGCTTTATAATTAAAGCAGTTTGCGGTTTTTTCACAGAAAGATTGTTGTATATTTGTAGGCGGCAATGTTAGATGGCGACTGTGTTTTGGCATTAAGTAATGTTTGCTGTTAACAACCTCTAAACTTCATACTGCGGCACTGCCTATCACATTGGAATAGCCCCATGGCACTGCCTATCACACTGGAATAGCCTCATGGCACTGCCTATCACACTGGAATAGCCTCATGGCACTGCCTATCACATTGGAATAGCCTCATGGCACTGCCTATCACATTGGAATAGCCCCATGGCACTGCCTATCACATTGGAATAGCCCCATGGCACTGCCTATCACATTGGAATAGCCTCATGATTAAGAACGTCAGCTGGTATGGTATTAAACAAAGTAATTTTGTTATTCATTCCCTAGTCAGGATTTATAACAAAACAAGTTGCTTCTGAAACTGGATGGGGTCACGCGAACTATCATTTTGTAAACGTCACAATCGCGTCATCACGATATGCAGTGTAACCAGAACAGGATGACCTCATCAATTTTGTCAAGAATTCCATGATCCCCACTTGGTGGATACGCAGTGTATAGTGTTTAACAGTACAACATATTTTTAGGGTTTGAAAATATTGGAGAAAATAATCAATCACCCTGTGTGGTTCAGAGATAGAAATTCAAATCCTCGGGATTATAATTTTGAAGTTTAGTTCCAGGCAAAGCCTCGTTATGAATATCAAAAGTCTTACCATTGATAAAGATTGCTCTATCCTGTCCACTTCACATAAAGTGATCAATTCTTTTATTCTCATATCGAACATGTGTATCTTGCGTCAAGGACATTTTAGAAAACAGACGTTAACTGACCTCGGCGAATATTAGAGCCACTTCGTTAGGAAACACTGTCTACGTATGTGTACCGAGAGCTTTTGCACAAAGGCAGGTGCCGCCTTCCTTAATATCTCGTAGGTGTTATGTTGTTGATAACTTCAACGGTGTAAGTATGTATTGTTGGATGCAAACTTCTTGTTATTACCAGGTATGCACTGTAAAATAGAGGTATGCTATCTGCATACCTTTACTGATGTTCCATAACTGTAAAAGCCATATTAGGAGATGCTGTCATTAACTGCCTCAAAGGAATTCATTCAAAAGTATTAACAAGTAGGTAAAAAATGTAATTTTCGATACATTTCCAACAATTACACGATGCTACGGGTTTAATGATGTCATTACAAGCTTTCCTAATCCGTTCATGGTATCCAGGCTTCCAGAAAATAAGTAGTAGTATTTTCTCAGATATTTTGGACGTGTATTCTGTTCTAGATTAATTGTGAGATAAATATGTATATTCTTTTAGGGTTGAATATTGCTTGTCTCTGTTGGTCTTTTCACATCATTGTGGTGACTTCATTCCCTCAATGATCGTTTGTGGTTTCATGGCGTCCAATGTCTTTCTTTTGTTAGCCGGTATTAACATTAATGATGTACGTTTTCCAAATACTGTTAAACAAAAAATTACACAAGAACTGACCTGATCATCCAAATCGATATTGTTTTAACATCAAAGCAGATGTATCATTTAAACTGAAAATAGTTCATATGCAGTCGACATAGAATTGGTTCCAGGTCTTACTGTTGTAGCCATGTTTTAAACGTTTAATTGATGTCGATCGTATATCACGTACATGTAACCTTGTTATTAAGCATGTAATAACCATTATATACTTGTTATAATCATACAATGAAAAACACAACTCAAAGAAGCATCAAAATAGTTATTTTATCTGATAATAAACACTGTGTGGATTCCCCTTACAGAGCAGGTCACACAGGGGCTGCTTTACTTAGTGTAAGTAAGAATATATAATCGTATAAGCAGTCGTACAACCACAGCTGATAATAGCGGAGAAATAGCAATAAAGACAACGGGAGATTAAAGTCCTTAATAAGGAAAACACTTCTTTATGTCTCTCATGGAAAGCAAGACTACAGTACTAAAACACCTTGTAGAATCTCTCTCTGCTTGTGTCTCTCTGCGTGTGTCTCTCTGCAGCGTAGTCACTTTATGAGAAGCTAGAATGAAGTGTTTCAATATACATTAAAGAATAAAAACCTTAACGTTCAAACGTCTTTATAATACAACACAGTGAGTAACTGGGGGAGCAGAACGTTTTGAATGTATGGGAAAACACTTCCACTGTGTAAGTAACCTTAAATTACTGGATAACTAGACTTGAGTATTTAAACTGATGAAAGTAGTTCATTTCTATATCTCTGCGATGCAATAAATTGATGAAATAGAAATAATGACAGCAATTTATTATGATAAAATGTCTGTTAGTTCGTCAGGGTTATTCTCTGTGATTGATGTGTGGTGAGCCATTCCAACAACTAACGATGATCATAACGGCGACAATCGTTCCAATGAAATATTCCCAAAACACATATGTCTACCTTTTAAGTCCTTTTTCCAGTTTGCATATATATATAACATGTTATACATGATAAGTAGAATGACACATATTTGTGATTGCACAAATATCAATGAGTTGTTTGCCCCTTTAACATAACGACACGCCAACATGGAGGTTGGTAAATTTTTTTTTTTGCTGAAATATATCTTGTTCTGATATTCGTAATTCCCACTTATGGCAATTGCTTTCTTTTTTTGTAGACGGCTTTTCAGAACACCTCAGAAAAGGGGACCAATAAAACTTGACGTGTCTTTACGTTAATTTAGCGGTTAATAGTCTACACTATCAGGTACAAGTATATTTAGATTACAAATGTACATAATACCCTTTGGAATGTTAATTTCTGATTGAAACCAGATTACATTGCGTTTATTATAACTTTCATCACATGCTATATTAGATAACTGATAACTGTTAATCTGTACCCTTACACGTTAGAGTACTGACCGTACGATCGCCGTATTGCAGAACCTTATTTCCATTAATTCCCCGATTTCGTTCCATTATAATTGCAACATAACAAACATCTTTCAAAATAATTTCTGGGTCCAATATACATATCGAGTATCAAAGGAATCTCGCTTTAGGAAACAATGTTTATAATTTTGCTTTTTGTTTTGTATATAACATAATCATAACGAAAAGGAAAATTCGTTCACAATGTTAGTATACTTACGTCCGGAAGCAAGTGATCCAGATAACTGTAGCTCGGATTAACAAAACACATATCTCATATATAGTAATTAATGACAGAGACGTACAGAAGAACGATCAAAACTAGGCATACACTAACATGTATTTGTCACCAGAAGGCGTAAAAGTGCAGTGTGATGACTAACGTTGTACCACTGCCACCAGATGGGGTAGCAGTGCTACGGTACGACCTGCACTCCACTAATGCCACAATAGGGCGCAACAGTGCTGTGTTAGGATTGGCATCACACTGCAAGCTACATTCCTAACAGAAGCACTGCCATCAGAGGGCGTATCAGTGATGCACGAGAAATGATGCTTTAAATCTGTCACTAGAGAGCAAAGGCAGTGTGGTATGAGACGGTACTTCAATGCTGCTCCCAGATGGTGTAGCAGCACTGTCTAACAACTGATGCTTCAACAGTGCCGCTCAATATTCTACTGCTAGACACCATGCCATCTTATAACACAAAAATACCAAACTTTGTCCAACAGACTTGCTTGTTTCGATACATATCATCTCGTCAGTAATATATGTTTATTAGTTAAACATTACTATAAAATGCATGTTTTGTAGTTTTAATAAAACGCCGTGAATCGAACTATCGTTCAATCACTACATTTCATATCCGACCCAAAATTGAGAAAAATGAAGGACAATGACAAAAAGTATTTCTGTTACTCTAACTGTATTATGTTACGTTGCAAACCTCTTATGATGTTGGAGCTGTGCCCAAGATGTGCCTTTCCGTTATCGGCTAACGACAAATTTCTTTGGTCAGTTTATGTCTTATCGCCTTTTTAAAAAAAGGTATATCGTTTCGATAACTAACTCAATATAATATATTGATGTCTTCCAAATATTTCAATAATAAGCAGGAAAATGTTATATCTAGGAATTTCTCAAAATGTCCGTCAGTTAGTAACCCCATTTTACATTACACACTGCGAAATTGCACTCACCCCACATGTTGTTCTTACATTATCATAATGCTACTAAATTGGTTGACTTATATCAGCCAATCATGAAAAATAGAATATAACCATACCCTTTTCAGAAACGAAATCACAACGAATGAACAGCTTATGATCATTCATAACAACGATACATCCCATAGACTTAAACAAGTACTACTATTATCCTGTTGTTTAATATCTTATCCTCTGAACACAAAAAACAAGTAATTATGTCATTCATATCAACACATCAATAAACTAATCAAGCTAAAGATAGAAATGGATGACCATCTACCACTGCGTCTGTTATGGCCATTATCGTACACCTGGCAGGTATATAAAGTCTATGAACTTTCGGACAGTGACCTTGTTGAAGTGTTACACTACATGTAATTAGTACCGAACACAGTCGCATCAATACATAGTTTGTTATATGTTTACACACTTACTGTATAGGTGTTATATGTTTACACACTTACTGTGTAGGTGTTATATGTTGACACACTTACTGTGTAGGTGTTATAAGTTTACACACTTACTGTATAGGTGTTATAAGTTTACACACTTACTGTGTAGGTGTTATATGTTTACACACTTACTGTGTAGGTGTTATATGTTGACACACTTACTGTGTAGGTGTTATATGTTTACACACTTACTGTATAGGTGAGCCTCATTCAAGTCTGCACCTTTTCTATAAACAGTTACTTTCTTAAGATATAAGATAATTTAGTCAGAGAGAAAATGATTAGGAAGAATACAATTTTGTCTCTTTATAAAGAATGAAACTCGTCAACGTCTATAAAAGAAAAGAACAAAGTACTAGATCGTATTATTTTCTCTTTACATCATAACTATTTCCGCTATTTATAACCGTGCTTTGGATTTGAGTATGGAAGAATTATAGTCATCACCTGACATTAATGACCATTGTCGAGTTTAAAGACTTAATACAAAGACACGAGGAATACACTGTTCTCAGCTCGAAGCACTATAATATAAGATATTAATGCCATTATATCACTAAATTTACTGTAGAACTTAAGAAACAGTAGGTCACACAAGTATTTTTCTACAGCAGAACATGATAGGTGCAGTTTAATGTTCTTGAAATAAGTACTGTATACTTTAGATAGAAATATCCTAAAAAATATTTCCATGGCAACAAGGCCCTAGGTAAATAAGAATATTGTATAGTTTATAAAAGTACTGTGTATTCATCTCTATAGGATACGTATTAATGACATGACATCGTCTCTTAGTGAGCTATTATTGGCTTGTTACCAGATTACAGCTGACAGATCAGAGACAATGGACGAGACACAAAAATAATCTAAGTTAGACACGTCAGTATTGTCTCTCACTAAGTAAGACACGCCAGTATTGTCTCTCACTAAGTAAGACACGTCAGTATTGTCTCTCACTAAGTTAGACACGTCAGTATTGTCTCTCACTAAGTTAGACACGTCAGTATTGTCTCTCACTAAGTTAGACACGTCAGTATTGT
>JAUMHH010226753.1:0-11890 GCA_032359455.1 Chlamys rubida
TGTGTGCTAAACAGATCTAGAGGTTTGTCTGACCAGAACTTACGTTTTGATGTAAAAGGTTACAAATTCAGTTTAAGTTTCACAAATATCTCCTATAGTCACAATATGAGGGTGACATTACAAGACAATGATAAAATACTATCACAACATCTATGATCTAGGACTTTCTCTTTGGTTACTGCAGCATGTAATTAACCTAATTAAGGCATACAGTGAACTTTTTTTCAACTAATGAAACTCCATATCACATATATATCAGACATTTTTATTATAAAAAAAAATAACTTAAGGTGGATGGGGAACATAACATTTTCCATCCACATTTGCATTATGTCATGTATGAATTGTAACCGTTAGTAACAGTTTAGCCCTCTCCTGCCTATAAATTGTCTACAGAGCACCATACTGCCCAGAGATTTCCATATTTGGCACAAAAACATTACTATTATATAGTTACCTCAGAATTAAACGTTCTACCATATTTAACATAGAACTCCATATTTACCACAGAATTATTAGTAATTTATTACCATAATTACCACAGAACTATTACCATAGTTACCCTAAAATTATTACCATACAGTAGTTACCCAAGAATTATTACCATAGTTACCACAGAACTATTACCATAAATAACACAGAATTATTACCATAGTTACCCTAGAAATATTACCATAGTTACCCTAGAATTATTACCATACAGTAGTTATCCCAGAATTATTACCATAGTTACCCCCGAGTTATTACCATAATTAACACAGAATTATTACCGTAGTTACCCCAGATATGTACCATAGTTACCACAGAATTATTACCATAGTTACCACAGAATTACATGTTCTACCATATTTCCCAAATATATCTGTATTTACCTTACCCAAGAACTATTTTTTCCATAGTTACCACACAATTATCATACTGCCATGTTTACCACACATTTCAGTGTTACTGACTCACCACCATATGTATCAGTACAATGTATATGTAGGGAAATACTTTGATCGGGTAAAACTGTTTAGTTATTGTGCCTGCTTAAAATATAACTTATACAGATGATCCAAAATCGAATCAGATTAACTTTTAATTAAGTTAACATTATAAATACATAAACTTATCCAACTTGCATACAGTTTTAATATTTTAAATTATAACGTCAATATTTTTTTATTTTATTTTTTAATTTGATATCAAATGTTGGATAGTTATTTTCATACAGGGCAGTTGCAAGTCATTCAGTTGGAATTTGAAACAATGGATATCCCAGCCCCACTCCATTTCAAAGAAACAAAACTGATTAAAACATTTTGAAAGTCATGAATAACTGAACTCTAAAATGAATCATGCACAATGAAGCATGCAGGTAATGACAGAAACATTTCATCAATCAGGTATTTAGGTAAACTAAACTGTTTCTAAAAGAAGGAAATGAAAAAATAAATGACAAAATAAGACATGAAGGGAACGAGAATAAAAGAGACTCCTACAACTGTGTAATTAGTGATAATGTACCGTGGTGTCGTGACCATTGACCAGTATTTTGAGCTGTGGAACAAATGAAATCAATCCAACTTAAAAATAACACACATCAATCACGCTCCAGGTTCAATAAACTGTCAATAAAATCAACATTTCTCTAATAAATTACAGATTATGTAATAAAATGATACATATTTACAATACATGCATATACATGTTAAACACTTTTTTTTAATAACAGGAAAACATAAGACAATGCTCAAATCTGAACTTAGTCTTGGGTTGTTCAAGGTACAGGGGATCAAAGTTCATAAAAAGCTTTATAATCAGTCCAGAGTTTTTCGACAGGATTGGTTTGTGATACATAATAATCCTCTATTAGTGTTTTTCTGAAAAAGGTAGAAGATAGACCACTCTTTATTTTCCACCATCACAATACCACATCTCTGTGACTACATGGTTATGCCTGTTCCCAGGACATTTACCAAAGTGGGGAGGGGCCTTATTTGCGAGAGGGGGCTTATTCGCGGTAAAATACGATAATCACTTTTAAATAACATACTTTTTTTTCAAATTACCTCCCTTCCATCACAATCATGTTTTAGGGAGCGCTCTGTTGCATACATCTAAATCATTGTTCATTATACAGAAGACAAATACTTACCTTTAAAAAAATGAACATGATTTACATATGTTTGCATTTTAAAATTTCTACTTGATGTATGAAATAAAATATGGATTTTTTATAAACTTTGAACAATCAAAGATGTTATAGAGCAAAGAATCTAACTAATTAAAAAGAAAAGAAAGAGTTCTGTGAATTTCTAACTTGGAAATATCAGAGATAAACTCTTTTTTTAATTAAAAAACAGAAAGTTTTATGTTCAGTCATTACCTGACAGAAAAATAAACAGAATATGGCACAAATACTCTGTTAACGACTGACTCATTTAACAATAATCAATTAGGATATCATATCAAGTGGACTATACATGTACAGCAGAACCAACTTAAAATGTCAGTTGTCTCTGATAACTTAATCCTTGTTTTGTTCAAAGTAATTTGACATTTAATAAAATTCTTCAATATGATTTTTATCTGATGTACTTCAAATCCGAACAATTCCCCCAATAACATAACTGTCCTTCACAATGAAAATGCTAAGTAAAATTAGATATGTATTCATATTCACCCCCATGATAAATTTGTCTTAAATATATAGAGGGCAAAAAGATTGAAAAGATGCAATGCAAGTAAATACCTCCTGGAATGCTAAAGCATATCAAAGTGAAAATAAATGTATAAGCATTGATTCATCAAGACCATAAAACAAATCTGATATAAATAGTCGGATTTTTTCATTAGACTCTATTCAATTTATAACTTACATTAATCAAGGTTTTTCCAGGTTGGAAATATCCTGGGGTCTTAATATGGGTGAAAATTAGGGTACATGTACAAATTTAACTTTATTAAGAAACTGATATATTCCTGTTTTTTTTTAGATTTTTAGAAAATAAGGTATGTGTGATATTGAGGCTCCATGGTTTTGCCCTTGTATCAGATATATTACCTCCTTCGGCAGGGTGATGGCCGTTGATGCTCCTTTCATCAGGAGGGTTTTGACGACCTCCACATCTGCTGACTTGATGGCGAAGAAGAGTACAGGCATTGGAACACTTGAGGCGTTAGGGTCGGCCCCTCGCTTCAGCAGCAAGTCCATTGTGTTTTTCATCCTTTCCTTCCTAAAGTAGTAAATAATGTATATGGTTTAAAATTTCAATATACGTCTCAAAACTCAAACTCAATGAGTTTTATATTCCTGACCAATTACTTGAACAGATAATTTAGTACTTGCCTACATAATACTTACCTTTTTATAAGGAAAAGGAATTTAACACTATTTTTACATTCGTAAGCAAAACATTAAGGGTGAAGTTGCTTGTTCAGGATTTAATGTCTTATCAACAGCTAAGGTCATTTAAGGAGGAAGAAACAAAAAACACAGAAAAAATGATTTTGACATTATTTGATATGCTGTAAGGTTTTTTTCAAGAATTGAAGGAGGTAATAAAGAATGTTGAAAAGTTGAGAAAAAATCTTGATAATGTAAGTTTATTGCTTTTATTTAGCAAGCTAGCTTCATTGAAAGCAATTATGAATTATAAAAATCAATATTTATATCAAACCATTACTCACTCATTCTTACAAACAGCCAGATGTCTGACAGTACCAAGCTCCATACTGTTGTGTGACCTCCGACCTCCCACTACTTTCTCATTGGTCGACAGCTGTGTGGCACACCTCTCAACAAGCTGTTCTGACACCTGGATCTCGTAATCATGGAGCGTCGCCGTCGACTCAAACTCTGCTTCATCAGATTTCTCCTCTCTGGCGCTGCCCGGTTCTTCACTGTCTGCTTTCTCTTGGGAAGGGCGTGACATGGGTTTGGCCTGCTCACTAGGGTCCATGATTCTCACCTGCTCCAAAACATTGTAGTACATTGTCATTCAATGCAAATGATGATATAGTAAATAATCTTCAATCTTTCCTTTTCAAGGCATCGCATGGCCCCTAGTGATCATTTGCAGCAAAAAAAATCTTGTTTTCAGAAAAGTAATTTGATATCATCATTTCACAGTCTGAGAAATTAGTAAGAGCCCAGAGTACAGGGTGAAAAAATAATTTCAATTAAATTCAATAGAGCTAGGATAAAACAACTTCTAATTGAAAAAAAAAAAAATCAATCTTATAATTTGAAATATATAAAAAGAGACATCATTATCCCAAATCTTGATATTTTTGAGCCTTCAGGTAGAAATATATATCATATCGGGAAATATCAAATTAAAAAAAAAAATAATATTTCAAATATTTGCTTAGGCATATCTCAAACAAACAAAAGGTAGCGTTGAGACGAGATTCCTCACCTGAGGTTTAGAGGGACTTCCCATGCTCTGGTTGCTGTCGGTCTGTGGGAAGCCACTGTCCACACTTGTATGACTTTGATTGGCTGCCGCTGGTTTCGGTTTGGCAATGATTCCTGGCTGGCTTGGCTTCGTTACAGCATTACTCTGTTTTTTATTTAAAATACTTTTAGGTTTGATAGGCACTTTCTTATCTTTGTTCTCCTGTACCGGCGGAGGACGCTCTAGATATCGCTCTGCGATGTTGTAGTGGAATCCCTCCACCGGGTAAAAGAAAATAGTCCCAGCAGATAGTGCCGAGCACCCTTCGTCGTTTAATTTGTTGACGTCAGCTCCGTGGTTTAACAGACAGTTTATCACCTCCATATGCCAGTTTACCTGTCAACAACAAAAAAATGTAACAATTGATTCATCTATTTAATGTTTATGTTAGATATATTCTACTGTAATACCTGAATATCAACAGTTACATTATCTCCAACCCTTCAGGCTATAATCCCTTCATCAGAACGTGAATCAGCTAGGTCCTCACATAATATTTGTAAATAGATATTGGCAAACATAACAATATAAGGGATATATGATTATTTCCAAAAGGGACTTGTACCAATTTCTTAGGCAACATCATGCAGCACATATGCTAGCAGAAGATATTTTCAGTTCTTTATTCATTTCGACTTCTTGGATGGAAATGTTACAGGGTTCATTTACTCTCTGGTAAGTTATTTCAAAGCAAAAGAATGACTTTATAGATAAAATTAATCATACTGAAACACAAACTATAGATATAAATTTCAAAAATGTAAAATTTAATAAAATACCTACAGTAGCACCAATTAAAGCAGTATGTCCGTTCTTGTCTGCCACGTCGGGGTGAACAAGTCCGGCAGTAAAGAGGTCCTCCACCAGTTTGATGTCCCCACGTGTGGCAGCCTGTATAAGTTCCTCTGAAGCACTCTCCAGGGGTCCTTTGGGCCCAAATTTGGACCGGTCACCTTTTAAAAGTTTCTGAACATCGTACGAAAGTTTTTTCTGTTCACTTCTATGCCAATGAACGTGCCTTTGCATTTTTATCACAGATGGCGTTTTGTTCCATGCTGGAACTTTTTCGTCCCGGTCCGATTTTTCACTGTCACTTCCGGGAAAGAACTCCTTATCGAACATGTCTCTGTTTACAGTTAAGCTACGAGGGTCCAGCGGTTCACTGTAAAGGTCTGTTACTCTGTCGGATAAACGACTCTCTGGTAAATAGTCAAATATTTGTGGTGTTTGTAAAATTTCCTCCACATTCGGTTTTTCGTCATCTTCCATAGAAATGTACATGACATGTTCCTTGGGATTAAAGTCAAATTCTTTGTGTTTTTCCATGGTAAAAGCGCCATCTAAGGCTGAACATAACTTAACTAGTTTTTCTCTTATCCACAAACCTACATCATGTTTTCCATCGGCATAGGACAGAACACCTGGCCCCATTCTCTCATCATCTTTATATAAACCCTGAGGAAAGCAAATTCAATTTCAGATTATAAGTAGAAAGAAAGCAGTGGAATTCAAATTTTAATAATGATTTCCAAATGTTTCAAAAATTAAATTATAAAAATTATTAATTAAGCAACATTTTCAGATAAACAAAACTGAAAAACTTTTTTTAGGCTTTTTAAAATTATCAAAAGGACTGACTTTGGTACTTATTAATTGATGCTGTGTTACCTCAAATGTATTTCCGTTTGCGAATCTGAAGATTCCGTGTCCCTCCTTACGATCCATGTAGAAGGTTCCTGTGTAGTCGGAGCCATCAGTCCAGGTATACACCCCTTTACCATGGCGACGGTCTTTGAAGAAGGTACCATCATAGGACTAGAAAACAAAAGTCACAGGAAGATATTGATTAAATCAATTTAATTGGCCAAGTTTCTTTCAATTTTAGGAACCAGGTAGATAATATTTATAACTTTTCAGTATTAACTTTGATCAGAACACATGGAATGTCATTTTTGCCAAAACCAGTTTTGTAAATTTACAAAATAAATACATCAGAAAAAGGTCATTTAAAAAGGCCAAAATCAAACCAAACCAGTCATTACTAAGCCTGCTGCCTGTTTATTAGAAAACCATGCATTTTTTTCCCATTCTTATACTGCTCTAGTCTTTATAAATATATTAAAAAGTACAATATACTCTTTAATTTCATATCATACATGGATAAATAGTTTATACATGCATGTTTAAATTTGTTTCATACAGGGAGAAACTGATATGTACACTTAAGTAAATAAGCCAAGGGGGGTGATTAAATAGGAAATTGATCTGTTCTCAAGTTCGAGGTGTTGGATTGCTATAACAGTGCATTATTATTGTAATTTTATATTTGGAAAAAGACCAAATATTTCTTATGAATATTTCATATATTTATTTCAATTACTGTATGTATCACATTACACAGACAATTTATATATGGTAACATATACTGGTTTTGTGAACGCTTTTCTTCTAAAATACAAATGTACATATATGTATTCAACCTAAACTTGTCCACACTGTTGGAATTACTTCTTTGCCCCATATGTATTCAATATATATATACACCTGGTTATAATACATGTAGATGTATATGATCCACAATTAATCCTAACTGTATTTGAAACATTTACACCCACCAAACCACTTTTAATATACTAACTCATTATATATCATTACGGTAAATCAGCTGATAATTAAAATTTAATAAAATTCTAATTTTGGTTTCAATAAAATGTACATTAATTTTAAAAGGTAAAATGTTTAATGTTTTTATTTCAACCAGAACTTTGGTTCAGAGGATTAAATAAAGTGTTTTAAATTTTTTTGATAGAAGTTTGAAAGATTTCTTTTTCAAATCAGGATTTACCTTTTATGTGTGTATAAATGTATATCTACAGACCCTGGGGCGACTCGTGAGAACCCAGGTAAAACATTTGATGATAACTTTGTTCTGAAATGTCTTTACACTTAGTTTCTCGGTACACATACTACATGTACTATGTACACAAATTTACACCATTGTATCAAGAAAATCTTAATGACATTTGTTAAAACATTTAATTCCTTTAATTAGCGCAATAGCATTCGAAAAAATCAAAACAAATCACATTTGTACCGAGTAAACACCACAGGAAGATAACCGTGTTTGAAAAGATTTATCTTTGTCCATTAATTAATGTATCAACACATACGATGTACAAATACTGATAAAAAAAACTTGTCACTAGATCACACGGTCATTACTTGTTCAAAGGTTACAAAACAGTTTTTTTCCCAGTAATATAAAGGAATATGTTTTGATGATAATTGTTATATTTCTATTCACAGGAACACATGCAAACAGTACACTTAGTCAGTCTGCTCAGATTTCCGTCACAAAAATAATTAACTCATATCATTCTTTATACCATTATAACCACACTTAAAATACGTGTAGCTAGCTTGCATTATACAAACGCATATTTATATTTAGTTTTAAAGGTCCACGTTAAGATCTATTGTTAGGCAGTGAAGTAGATTAATTATTTGATGAGCGACAATTGGATTCAAATTTAACACACTGAGGTCAGTTAAATGTTAGGGTATAATATAATCTCAATGTTAAAGTTCAAGTTCTTTATTACGTCGAGTAAGGGTTTATCGGGACGCTGTCTGCGGGGTCAAGACAACAGACCTAGTGTGAGAAGTCAGGGAGACGACATGGAAAGCTTAAGTTAACGGTATTGTTTGGTGTAACATCTTTGTAAATAAAAGATCTTGAAATAAAGTTATTTCACAGCCCCTTGTCCATTTATTGTATTTTTTTTTAAATATCAAAGAAGTCAAAATGATTATCATATTGACAGCACTTGCCTTTTCAAAAGAAGAATCCTGAAGTAAATAATTACTTTTTCACACATTAGATTACATAATAAGCAGTCTGCAAAACTACAAAACGAAAAATGTAAGTCCCTTGAAATTTGTTGTGTTTAAGTTCGATACAAAATAGTGAAATGCTACCTGTCATATTTTATCAATTCAGTTATGAGTTCATCAGATAAACCTTCAAATTTCAGGCACAGTGGGAAAACATTCAAAATATGAGGTCAGAGGAACAGTGTTTGAGGAAAAATGTGCCTTAATAAAGGCTCCTTGCAATTGGCACTAGGAATCCATTTATACCTGGCACCTTTACAAGGTCAATGTTCCTTTGATGTCCATAAAAAAATAATCACATAGCAGCTTAAGGGTAAAATTGACAAGCGTTGAAGTGGGGCGTCACTCTTTTGTAATCTTCACAGCACAGATATCAGCCTAGCAAATGGTCATTTTTTATGCCTAAACCAGTTAATCGCTTACTTTGTGCTGTCAATTTTGTCATATATGACATGAATGTAACCCTTTAGCCTTTCACTCCTAAGTAACTTTAGTAGAATCTACCATACATTTATCTGGGTGAGTCCATTATAGTTTACAGTGGTGAAAGGGTTAATTGAAATATCAAGTATGAATTACATGTACAGTAGACAGGGAAAAAAGCTGGTTTAGATAATAATCATAATCATCATGTGCATATACATGTATAATCAAATGGAAACTGATTCGAGAACCATAATACGTTACACTGATCAACATACAATGTACATGTATACATTATTTGTATTTGAAAACATTCAACTTTGGTCATACGATACCATTATCAAATATTATTCATCAACAGTCAAGTAATATTTATCTGTAATTTATTTTTAATAGACCATTGTGTGATTTTCTTAAGTGGTTTTATCAGCATAGAAAAAGAAGTAAACATGTACAGGTGACTTCCCTATCATAAAAGCCATCTTAAATATGTTTACAACAAGTTTCTATCCCAGTTCACCTGAGAGGAAAACACATTATCAACGGACACTGTTACTTAACACAAAGCCATTTGTATTCGTATGTTACCAAGAACCAATGAACCAATCAATTTCTTTCCGGTAGGTGGTCCTACCACTTTTCTACAGCATACAGGTCACGAAAAATGATTTTCCTGTTAAATTTATATTACTTCTGCTATATACAAGACAACTATAGGGTGCAGGCCCTCTCAGGGAGCAAGTGCACTTTAAAATTATTCACTGTAGTGTCACAGAAAAGTAATAACAAACACCATGATTTGTAGTACAGTGATTAAGACCGCAGTTTTATAATCAAGAGGTTCCGGGATAATGATTTCCGTGGGAAGAGACGTTTTTTAAGAAAATGAAATTGTTAAGTTATATGTTTCCTTAAAAAACATCTTTGCTATAGTAAAGGGGCAAGCATGCAAGTCCAAGTCAGAAGAAAATGCCAAATTATCGGAACTCTTCTTCATTGGAAATACATGCAGATCGAGCTCTGATGGTACTCTAGATCTACCTTAAGGCTATATATACAAATATGTTTCCAGTCTCCCAAAAAGTAGTATCTATATATTTCTTCTTTAAGCTGCTACTCTCATATTTTTAAAATGCAATAAGGAAACACATACGTTTGTTGGCCTAGCTTTAGTTTATACAGAAAATTGATGGTGGGCACTGCGGACAAACGAACTGTTAGTATATATATATCTCCCTCAGTACAGGCTAAGTTAATGTCATGTTGGTTTTGTGATAAAAGTAAATTATTTATGTTCCACCACGTATATATACGTTGTATCCCTGTATTTACTGCTTCTTGAATGCGATACAACTGAGCGTTTTGTTATACAGATAAATTATTGCTGTACATTTATCACTGTTTTGTCGACATACAGGAAACTTTCCTTGGTGTATTGGGAATCGCCATTACAAGAAAATTGGAAACAATTTGAATTGCTACATTTTGGTAAACTGAAGCAATCTCAAATAGGGGTGTCTGTAATATGAATCCAGAGATTGTATATTTTAAAAAACATTATGTGCTATTTATCTCAACTGCTTGCTTATAAATACATATAAATGCTTTTGGATTAATTGAAAATATTTTTTTTATGTAAATTGAGAAAAGGCTAATTTTCGAATGACTGAAATCCAGGTGTGATTACATAGGCAGGAAAGCCTCTAAATATATATGTTTTATGAGAAGACAAGTTAGCATGCCAAATTATATCCTTCAGCTTTAATAGTAAAAAAAATAACACTAATGTGGACACTTGTCAATATTTGCAGGAAAGAAATTCTGATATTAATTATAAAATTTGCGATTGTCCTGTAGTTAATGTGCAATGAAATTTGGAAAATTACTCTACAGAAAATTACAAATTGGTATTCAAATTTATCAAGAGATTAACAATGATTTGGTCCCAACTCAATTAGTGCTTTCCCATTGGTTCTTTTTTTCAGAAATGCTGAAATAGGACATTAAGAAAATAATTGTTTAAGTTGGGAAATCAAAAACGCAAAAGGGATTTCGATTTCTAGATAATTGTATAGTACCAGTTTTTTCCCCAAGGTTTTATACTAACAGTTCAAATCACAATTTCAGAACGTAAATTTCGAACAATACATGTATAACAAACGTAATTAATGTATTGGGAAAGTAGCTTATGAGTAGGGCAAAACTTGGTTTGAGGTGGTTACTGATGCTGGGAAATACTGAGAACATTTAAAATGTCCGAAATTAATAATATTTGATATTATGTGTCTGAAACCTTTTAATTTTAATTATTTACACATACAATGCGAATGATTTTAAAATGAACCTTTTTATCTGATTTTATCTTCGCTACTCACATGTTTGTTAAAAAAATAAAATAATAATAAAAAAAAATCACCATGGCCCTAAATGACCACAGCCGTCGATGGGCCGTTAAACATAAACAAACAAACATAACAAACAAACAAGTGTCTGAAATCACTCAAAACCAGTTACATTGTAACTATTAACTTCATCAATTCATATCAATTTGAGTTCACTGCATGTTGATTCAGTGCCTCACGTTAAAAATGTCAAGACGAAAACCACCTATGACGATACTCATCAATTTGGTGCGGTAAATTCAGTTGATTTACTATTTCCATTCTCATGCAACGTAATGTAAATGTGATAACTGGATCTCTCCGATATATGAATAATTCATTCTCAATGAATAAATATTGATTGGTGTGATATCCGGCTTCGTATTACATCCGACAGGTCTACTAGAGAACTTGTCGAAGGGTGAAGATATCTATCCGGTATAGAAATATAGGCTGTGATAAAATACTCTGGGTTTTTATCAATAATTGATTTGTTGAAAATAAACAGGCCTTTAGACATGCTAGAATATTGACAATTTAAATAGCTGTCACTTCCTCATATGTGTTGCCTACAATATTTCATTATTTTGGCAGTATGCTACGTCTGTATATATATATATATGGGGCAAAGAAGTAATTCCAACAGTGTGGACAAGTTTAGGTTGTCAATTTTTCGGAGCGATCCGCTCCTTTATCAAGACACAGTGAAACAGAACAGTTACATATACATCATATTACAAGAAGATA
>JAUMHH010226764.1:0-11890 GCA_032359455.1 Chlamys rubida
AAATATGTTAACAATACATTCCAGCATTTGCATTTTTGAAATCGCCTTTCGTAATATATAACTCTAAATGATTATTAATGTTTAGAATATTTAAATGTTATTGCGTATACAAATAGATTTACAAGATTTTTGTACTTCTTAATAATATTTACTCGTCATACAAGTCACAATGTAAATGAAATTTCAGAAGGTTAATTATAGAGAGAGAGCAAAGGACGTGACATTTCTATCAGACCTACAGCATGTTAAGATCTAGAATTCCCAAAGTTTGGTAGGGTTTTGTTTCCTGAATGCTTTAATTTCAAACCAAATTAATTAAGTTGAACGTGGTTATAAACGAAAGACTTAGGTATCCGTGTACTTATGTTTAAAACATGTTAAACACTTACATTAAAATTTGAAAAAGGTGTTGCAAAATTGTTTTTGATACAATACAGGTAAAAAGCTGAAAAAACACATCAGGACAAAAAATAAGTCAATTAAATAGTAAAAGCATATCCTCTCTATAAATGAATTTTAATTTTAAAGTCACTTTTCCTATTCCTTATTTTTAGGAAAGGGATATTTACTGGAATTGACATAGATTGTATCTGCTTGTATCGTCGACGAGGCAAGAAGTGGGATATCGTTCCAGAACACCTTGTTTATTCACATTGTGCATTTCAAAGGCCTCCAGACAGAAACAGATTCATATTACCTTCCTCTCCATCGGGCTCCGATAGCAGATGTTGATATGCAGCAGTTTACAAAAACTTAACATGCTGGTATTGGAATCATAGCATTTGAAATACTTTACTTTGTTTTCTTTTACTTCTCGGATAATGGGTTATTGTGCTGCGAAACGCAAATTATCTTTTGTCTTGTAAATAAATATAGTTTCCAAGGAAACGTTCCTGTTTTAATACAGTACGTCTTCAAGTCGTCCCCGTCAAAAGAGAAAGTAAACAATTTCCCCGAATCCCATGACGTCACCATAAGCTGCGTACAAATTGTACCTGTGACACACATGCCTGTACAAAGGTTGATTTGCCTATCAGCAACCTTTCACAGAGTAGCACCATCAAACCCTATGCATTTTATATGCGAATCAAGATAGGTTTGGTCTGATATGGAAACCTTTTCCTGTGATGACATCACTGCGATGTAAGTGAATGTACTTTTTGTGTAAGACTCGTCTAAAACAATCATCCACATCATAAAATCAGTTTCAAATATTTGCAACTCGCAACTAGAGCAACATGCCACATATTAACGACGCCATTCTGTAGTACCTCACACTTCATGAGTTCCCGCGTTTCTGGAATCGTTACAATCACGTGATCTTGATAAGATGAAATTGATACTACGTCGTACGGTGCTGGATTGATGTTAGTTTTACACAGAAATCAAGTGAGAGGCTAAATACAAACAAGGCCTCATTCATATGGTCAACAGCCAATAGCTTTCCTGATTGTAGAATTTCTATTCCAGTTGTCCACGGCGGTTGTCTTTGGTACGGAAGTTTGATTTGTTTAACTCTTATCCCATCTGGTCGGTGGGTTTTTGCTTCATCTGAGGCTTGTATTCTATCCATTGATGAATCATTCTCTCCTTCTCTTTCTCTGTTCATCAGTTCATTATTTCTCTTCTTCATTAATATGATTTCATCACGAACTAGTTGCTCTAATTGATTCTGAAACTTTAAAGCAGTCCGTCTCTCATCTATCACGTGCTCATTAATATTGCATTGCTAAAAAAGAAGATCCATTTGTTCTTTCGTAGCGTTGTGATCCATTGATACGCATGACTTTGATATTTTCTGTTTTTGGATATCAGTACATGCGTCCTCGCTTGTGACGACTTCATTACAACGTAGATGTATAGAGCAACATGAAGAACAGAACAACTGGTTATGATCAACACAGAAACAACTGAGCTCCTCTTCGGGATGATATGCGCAGGTTTCATTGGTTTTCTCTCTTGTTGTCTTATATGCCTCGATCATTGAACTCACCACGTGGTTATGTTCACCATATAATAACCATAGAAACACGACATTTCACAATGATATTTTCGAAGTTTGACATTTTATCGTCTTTTATACACAATTTCATTAGCTCCATATCTGTATACAGTACTAAAGCATATATTGAACTACTGCAATAAGAATCAAATAAAAACAAACAAACCTTCTAATACCAAATAAACTCTTCACATGCATCAATAATGAAGCAGAAGGTACATGTTAATGTCTCCGGTTTAGCATTTTAAGTTATCTGAATTTTGTTTCAACTGTCCATTATCTACAGATGTTCATGATACATTCCTGCATTTACATTTTTTAAATCGTGTTATGTAACACGTTACTCTTACGCAGATTTTTTGTTTAGAATATAAAGATCTAATTGCGTCTAAATACAAATATAAGTTCATAGTACATTTTAACGATATTCAATCGTTATATAAGTCACAATGTTAATGAAATTTCATAAGGTTAATTATATAGAGAAAGCAAAGAACGTGACATTTCCGTCGGAACTACATCATTTTCTAATCTGGAATTCCCGAAATTTGGTGGGTTTTTTGTTTCCTGAATGCTTCAATTTCAAACCAAACTAATTAATTGGAACAGGGTAATACACGAAGGAATTATTAGAGAGAGCAAAGAACGTAATATTTCCGTCAGACCTACATCATTTTTCTAATCTGGAATTCCCGAAATTTGGTGGGTTTTTTTGTTTCCTGAATGCTTTAATTTCAAACCAAACTAATTCATCGGAACAGGGTAATACACGAAGGAATTATAAAGAGAGCAAACAGTGTGACCTCTCTGTCAGACCTACACCATCTTCAAATCTGGAATTTCCAAAGTTTGGTGGAATTTTCGTTTCCTGTTTCCTGTATGCTTTAATTTCAAACTTAATTAATTCATATGAACAGGGTTATACACGAAGGCATTGGGTATTCATTTACATATGTTTAGAGACATACAAACCACTTATATAAAAATTTGAAAACAAAAGTACTGGAAACAATATTTTTTTAATAATAAAATAATTAAGGATATATCAATTGTTTATTCCTATCCTCTCTTTAAAGGTACATATAAATTTAAATATCACTTCTCCAGTTTCTCATTTTTTTAGGGAGGATAATTACTGTAATTGACTAAGATTTACATTGTTGGTCTCGTCGACAGAGGAAGAAGTCGGCCATCCTGTCGGAACACATTGTTTTGTTACCGTTGTATATTTTTAGGATCTCCAGACAGGTGATATTTTTGCAGTATCAAATTATTGATTTTTGTATGTCTGTTTATTCACCAATTAACCTTTTTAGGCCTTTGATCCATTTTTAAAAACAAGTCTCCCTTTTTCTGAGTTGTATTTATTTGGTATTAGGGGATTTGATCTCAATCAGTGTAAAAACATTTTGGTCAGACAGAAAGAAAGAAATTAAAATATAAATAGTTAATATTAAATTTTACTTTGCGTATACTTTGCTAGTGTTCCAAAGTGTTCTTCTATGAGACACCTAATGCTTCAGTCTAATTCAATGATACCTAAAGTGGCATTAATAAAAGTCATAGAATATATATGCTTTTGACTTAATTGAATGATCGATTGTTCACGATCTTGTTGCTTGTTATTAGTATCAATTTATTTGAATACCGGTCGTATAAGCATATAATTTATTGTGAAAAACAAAATTATTAAAAAAAATAAGAATTGATGATACTTGAGATTATCAAAGAAAAAAAATTGATATTTAATGAAAAAGGGGACATGATTATCAGGAAGAACAGTGCAATTCAAGTCTTCCATTTTTGTCGTATTAGTTATCACGTTATTTACAAAATAAAAAAATACTTTACTGAAAACCAATCATTTCATGAATTCATACTTGTAATCTTAACTAGACAGAATATCTTCGCAAAACATGTCATTTTTATTCATAAAACTTAAACTAGAATTGGCGTCAATTGTTTCCAGGACTAACAAAATGTTTTAATTCGTTTTCATGCAGATTTTGTACACAAGTTTTGCATAATTCATTACTATATTTGCATGTTTTGAATAGTTGATGATTTTCAAAATGACATATTAAATATTCATGTTTCATTACGCATTCAAATATTTTCAAGTCTTGAATATATACACATGTTATATATATATACACATACAAAATAATAAATTACAAATTCAGTTGTTTGTTCAAAGTCACAACATTAGTGAAATTTCAAAAGGATTTATCATATAGCAGTCACTGTACGTGGCAATTCTGTTTAATTTATCTAGTCATTTCCAAAACAGAACGTAATAAACTAGGGGATTGGAAGGGTTACATTTTTCATATCATAATCAATTCCACAACGCCTGATCTTATTCTTTGTTGACATTTCTTAAAGGGTTTACATAAACAGCTTCTATGTCTTTCTTGTGAGTCCTCTCCTCCAGATTCTGTCACATTTTGATAATCATTCCGTGAGCCTTTAAAATACACCCGATAGTCAGCAATAAGCCTTTAATTTAAGATATTACAATTGATGGGACCCTTATAACTCACTCACTCCTGGTAACTGGCTATTGTTGCTGTACTTTTTATAATGGCACTGCTATCCCACTCAGACTTTCTTTCTCTTGGGTGTTGGATATCACCCTCATCACCTTTTACATACAATATAAATGTTTTCAAGTTGACTTTCACAAGGTTGTTCACTCAGCTTTGGGACTAAAAGTACCTGAAGTAGGACGCAGCCTCGAAGCTGGTAATGTTGAAGCACTAATAAAATTAAACACTATTTCCCGTGTAAATTATCTGTCGTATCTTAAAGTTGCAAATTTGTAACGCTAAACTATTCATTCATATATTTAGGAACACTTCATACGCGGATTTTCCAGTATCGGTAACTCCGATACCATTGACGAGATCTTAATCGACGAAGAGCAATATGATGCATTTGTTTGGCCTTTTTGCATCTAGTAACAACAGTTTTAATATATGTTTCTTTTGTTCTCTCTTCTTCTGATTTTTCGGCACTTTCTCGTGTTTTCTATGCAAAGGCTATACAACTATCTGGATTATAAACTGCATTAAACATGAAAAGCATGAGGATTTTATTTTTTCTCAAAGATTTAAAAAAAATAGTGTACGTGTTATAATTATTTGATCCTCTACTGTCTGTTTATTACCATTTTCATCCATTTCAATATGAAATATAATGGTACTATTGGTGCTACAGGTGGTCACGTGGCTCAGTGGATAGCGCACTCGCCCTTCTTCAAACTGCCGGGGTTCGATTCCTCGATCGGTCTTGGAAATGTATGGGGTCACCTGCTCGACCACGTGGGTTTTCTCTGGTTACTCCGCGTTCCTCCCACATTAACACCCTAGCGAACTAACATCCGGGCCTACAAGAGTGAATAATGTAAGTTGATGTATCTTGTTTATACTGGCCGTTGTATGAAACCAATAAATGCAAACCTGTTACTATTAAATGCACCCTTTTTGGCGAACAATAATGAGGTGGGAGATATATGTATACAGTATGTATCTCCAGTACCTAACTTTAATGAAACAGCTCTAAGATAGGTTTATGGTTGCCATTATGCCCTCATTAGGAAATATGCTATTATTTGTTCTAACTGATTTTAAAAATAAACATACACGCCGGTGAAACGATCACGTTTTCTTTATATAAATCCATTTATTGAATTTCGTTCAAACACCATGTCCAAACAACATTAAAAGAAACATACATGCGGACAATGACATTTAAGAACTTGAGTAAGAAATTTGATGTGTCAATAGATCAGTATGATGTGTATAACCATAACAAAAACAATCATAATTCATATATAGAAAAACACAACAGTACAGAAACTCAACTTTTATATTTTAAATTGAAGTTACCTCCCCTTCCCCATAATGTTTAACCATTACCACAGCATATGTTTTATGGCTAGCATTGAGAGTCATACAGTTTGGAAAGATCCATACTTTGATGATTAATTAAACTAATCTTTTTATAGTCGATACATTTGTTAGAATACAACATTTAGATACTGTATATGTTGCCTTGGCGAGCAAGTATAATCAAAACATTGACATTTTAAGTTTTTTAAACCAAATCAAATAAGGTATTGCAGCCGTTGTTTCAGCTCTGTTAATCGCAGTTGACTTGGAAATGGCAACAATTACAAAAAAGAAGACATGTTAACGTAAGTTCAGTTTTAAGGTCGCTCAGCAAGCCTCGAAAGTTTTTGTCTGTTTAATAATGCAACTTTCAAAATAACAAAAAATTCTAATAGCGAAAATCAATTACACCAGACATCAAGTAATTTCTGTAGCAGCGCTAATCACCTTTCCGTTTTGCTTTCACAATGCTCTTATTCATCAATTTAATAGCCATTGCCGTCTTATTTGTTGTTGTAATGCAATATTTTCACGACGTCTTGTTAAAGAGAAAGGTGAGTTACATAAGTGAAACAGAACTCAAAATATATCTGCTGGTGAAAATGTGTTGTTTTATTGTTTGTTTTATTTGTCAATAACGATGATATTAAGATGTCCATTTTCTGATTCAAAATAAATTCTGATTTAGGAGGTACGGTAGTCTAGTGGTAGGACGCCGGGCTCGTGACCGAAGGGATGCGGGATCGAGTCACGGCACGGCACTGTGTTGTATCTTTGAGCAAGTTACTTTACTCCCTTGTCTTCCTTACATATTGTCTATATGTCATGCGACGCAGATGATCCTGTCTGGAAGATAAATTAAATGTTGAATGAGAAACCACGAAAGCACCATTTTTTGTTTTCAAGTATAAAGTAAAAAACAAGTAATAAACTTATGAAGTAACCCTATGGTGCTTATCTGTGATACAAATTTCAGTGCCGAAGCCGAATTACCCATTGACGACGTCTAATGATCTTTGCCGTTAAGTCTAGGCTACTTTATAAACTTACCTGTACCAGTTACCTGTTAATTACCAAGTAACTGGTATATGTTGTGTATCACTAGTCCACCGTGTAATTTTCACACAAAGCGTAACCAACATAGTTGACACAGGTAAGTCCAGTTGTGTTTTGATAACGGTCAACAATCTGTGATAGTCTCCATTCCATTCAATACGTCTATGTATTAGCACTGTACCGTACAGTACAACCCCATTATTAGTAGTTTAAGTCTTTTTATGAAATTTTTCATTTATTACGTATACTGTGTAGCAAATTTTACTCGAGCCTTCCGGAATTTTTTCCATTCCGTAACATCGTTCAACCGATCTGCCCATGTCGCACACATGTGCTCGTTTTATCGTACCACGAGGCGATCATCCGTTTAATCGCACAGTTGTGCGCACTGTGCGTGACGTGCTGGTAATACTGTCGGTGCGTTATACGATCCAACAACCGTAGTAAACACGGTCTTTTGTTAGGATCATCGTAATATTCATATATTTGGATTGAAAGTATCACGTGAATCGATGAAACGGATACTGTGTCGTTAGGTTGGTTAAACAGATATTGATGGCGGAGGATTGATATTTTGGTTTCCATAGTGTTTCCTGGTTAAGTCTTGTGCATTACGGCCTTGATTCGCTTTTACGTGTTGTTTGTTCAACATATCAATGATTTATGTTATTTTCCATTAAATATATTTTTCCTTTTTAACAATGAAATAATAAATATCGCCGTTTTTCTATTGCCTGTTTACAGTGATAGAAAATAACAACAAGCATTTTTTCTCAGATAATATATTTTTGTATCTGATTGGTAAACTTTGTTAAATTGTAAATGACTATGATGAATACAGAAAAAGTCGAGCTACTTCTTGGGAAAAATGTTCTCCCTGAAAAATGCATAGAAGTCAATCACTGTACTCTTCAAGAAGTTAATTTTCAAGCTGATTTGCCATGTTTCCGGATTAATGTACAGGCACATATACAACACATAAGCTGTCTGAAAATGGACACACTCATCCGATTCTGTCCCGATGTTGATAATTTATCTCGATTATAAACTTGCTTCTACATTTCCTTTTAGAATGTATGTAGGCATGGTAACGCTTTTCTTTCCTCGAAGATTTCTAAACATAGGTCTGCATTCTTCATAATACCTGTTGCCATGGTGACGTCAACGTTGTCGTCATACATTCGATCTGAAAAAAACGACATACATGATGTAGATCTGTTGAGATTTGGCTGTGTTTAAAAATTGAAATAATAAAAGTTCTGAAAACGACCGATGACATCGGCATTGAAAAGATTTTCCTCAAAATATTGACATTCCATTTCTAATATCACCAATGCAAGGAGATCAAGTAACAAAATGGTATAATATGGCCCGTCTCTACTCACATGATTGATTGATACAAAGACATATTTAATATATTAAAAATGTTTCACAGATAAATAAGCTTCGAATTGAGCTTAAATAAAATCTTAATATTTTGGTTTATTGCTGTTTCTAATCAAATACAAGAAAATATTTTATCCAAAGCAATATATAACTGTTACATAGGTGCATGCATTGTATAAATGTTAATGAAGATGATTTGAGTTCTATTACATGTACCGATCGATTCTATTCGCACGCTATTTTAAACGAAATTATCGATAATTGATTTTTGATACCGATAATTGATTTTTGATACCGATAATTATATACTATAACAGTGTATCCCATACATTATTACCTGTCCGAGTAACAAGCTAAAGGTCACAACTAAATACGATACACATCAAAAACAATTGATGATCTTTTTAAACACAATTTTGTAAAAGTCTATGAAACACGAACCAAATATTTATGCTAGATGTATTTTCCAAAGATCATGCATATATTTTGTCCTCATATGTATACAATACTTATAAATATCGCTACATTGTATCTTCAATAAGATATGCTACTTCTGAAAAAAAAAATATGTTTGACAAATAAAATATGTTATTGCTACATTGAGCATTACTTATTTGTTTAAAACATAAGTTATAATAATAAAACAAAGGAACTAACCAGCTGATGTATGACATAACTTTCCTGAACCTCAGTACGTGTCAGCTGTCCCCTCGAACGTATGTAGCTAACTGACACGACTCCAACACACACTATAGTATATACATGTGTTTCCTTATACACAATTTTATTTTCATTTTTGAATATGTAAATATTTTCAGAAATAGAATATATTAACATTTATTAAGTCAACCATAACATTTTTATAATTGTATGAGGTTTAATAAACAACATAGACATTGCACATCATTTATGTCTAATTTTAGAGAAAGAATATGACCCCTTTAATATAATATATGACTATAGTGAGATAAAAAGCAATTTTGATTATATGAAAGACTAATGCCCGTATTTGTCAGTCAGTATATCAGCAATCTGGCTAAATGTTGAGTTAAATAATCTTTTAAATTAACAAAATTGGGGCAATGAAATCGTCGTCTATGTGTCTAAGCTAAAATAGAATGTATATTTAGCTGATACTGATGATCAATGTGTTCTTACTTCGAAAATGAAGACTTCTCATTTTCAAATAAAACCAGATAAGATAACATCCATACAATTGAAATTGAAACCATTTTAACTGTCCAAACATCTTCAATACACTTTGATTTATTGAACTACATGTTTTTCAAGAGGCTTTTGTATGCTATATATTTCGAAGTTGCTGATATCATATGAGCTATATATCTTTTCAGTTTTCCATTCATCATACTGACGGAACTTGCATCTACTAAAATGTCCTGAAACCCGTTGGTAGATATTCAACAATATTGGTGTAAATTATTCTAATGACATCATTGTTTTACCTTCTATATCATTAACATAGCCGTTGTTATATAATTTACATTAAACAGGTTAAATTAAGTATGTTTTTTTTGTACTCAGAGAGTTGGCTCTTCACTTTGGTTGTCTAATTATTACAATTATTATAATAAGGCATTATAATTCATCAATATATTTTTTATGTTAGTATGTGAGTAGTTAGTATGCATGTGGTTGTTAATTTATTATTATTATTTCCCCTGCTCTATATCGTATAGATATATATGGTGCTTGGCACCAAACCATTCATCATCATACTTCTTTTCTTTTTTTTAATGTTTTCCCCTGTCTATTTTATTTTTATTTTTCATTATCAGAATTTTCCCTTTTTAAAGTCATAATATTTAATACAATTATCCACACTCAACTCGTATACCTCATTCTTCTTCGATGTTATACCATTAACATCACATCATTACTCTCTATCTGGACATATTCTTGCATTCCCTTTCCAACTCACTTTGTTAAATATGCTGGTAGTGATGTTATACTATTGTTAATTTTTTAAAAGTTGTATACAAGTATTTTTTTTATTAGGTTCAACTTTTGACTAACAACAGAAATATGCTATCATTAAAATGTAATATCACAGAAGATGTACATTCACAATATACGGCTTGTTGCGTGTAAGTACAGCCAATGTCAGGATCGTTATATTATCTACTAAATCACACACTCTCCCTTTGTTTGCCAAGAATAAATGATTGAAAGATGATTTCAAAAATAAGGCGATGATGTCCTCGTCAAATTCCGCGTTTCTTTGAGGAAGTTTACTTTTAATGCTCATTACCGATGTCATCACACCATTTCCTACAAAAAACATGTATTTTCGGTTTCTTCCCCAAGTATAAAGATAAGATAAACGCAATTTGTTATGTATTGATATATTTTATTTATTTATTTATTTTATTTATATATATTTTTCATTCATTAACTTTATTTATTTTTTCTTCGTATGCATGACAAAAACACCGATGTCAACAAGACAACAGTCATTATACGGACAGAGGATCTAATAACATGTACATTATGTTTCGATATCTGCCAGGAACCAAACACGTTACCATATCAACATACCTTTTGTAGGAAATGTAAAAGGATGCTTTATAATCGAGCGAAATACAAGAAAGAAAAAATATGCCGACGGAGTTTAGATTGAATTGGTCGTTCAACAACTAAGAAGCTTAGTTTTTGGTTGTCAAGAAACAGTTTATTTATATTTTGATATAGGAGGCACGGGGCTGTCACGGTTCGAATACCTAAGTATCAGTTTCTGGATCACCGATAACCGAGCTCAGTCTCCTCAACATAATTGGCCCATGTTTTATGCCAAGATCCCGGGTTATACCACTGGCATCGTGTAATGGATAGTAATCCGGGATATAAGCGTCATGGCATCCAAAATGCAATCAACATCCATCTGTACCAGTCGCACGTTTTCACTCCTTGATGTTTTAAATGCATCAATAATTGTCCTAACAAGGTGGTTGTTTTCAAACAGATAACCACATTATCTCTGTTTGTGTTGGATGTGTGCATTCACTTAACATTGCAGTTGGTAGATTGTGCAACTTAATTAAAATCGTCTAAAAACAGTTCTTACAAAACGTTTATAGGAAATTAGGAAATACAATGTCTCCAAATCTGAAACACTCTGCACATGTAATTAAATCTTCATCGGTCTGGGTGACAACTGTCGCCATGATGACCACAGAGTTATCGTCTTGCACACGTTCTGAAAATAATAAAAGTTGATCAGCCGTAAGAAAAGTTACAATCGTGTTCGGGAATGCTAGCAAGATTGAAATGACATGTTTCGTTCAGACGTGTACAGAGTGAGAGTTAATGAGGATTATTGTTACATAAAAATTCTTCGTCAGTTCGTTGAAATCAATAATTTCATTCACAGATTTTTGCTTTTTTGCTCAAATTGGGCTTATTAACACATACAGTGTCCTTGAAATAGAAGTATAGGTTTGAAAACGCACGCATACATTAATAAGTCCACTTAAATAATATGGCATCACAATATTTTTTTTAATTAAATTATGAACTTTATCTTTCGGCGTTGATA
>JAUMHH010226775.1:0-11889 GCA_032359455.1 Chlamys rubida
TATCTTCTCTTGTGAGCAGGTATTGATTGTTACGTCATTGGTTTGTGTGAGAAAATTACGTTGTTTTCTCAAAAATTTATGACGTTACTCTCACAAACAAATCAACACCTGCTCTCAAGCTAAGATAACTCTGCAATACCCAAAGACGGAATATTGAAGGAAGACTACTCCGAGTCGAAAAAAACCCCGAATGGAACTCTTCTAAGCGAGTATAACTGTAACGGTGGTACGATACGCCTTAACTATGAGTAGTTTTTGTCAGTGGATAAAGAGTAAGGGCTTTAAACATTTGGGAATATTTATTGATCCGCGAAATTTGTGCGAGATCCATATCAACGTAACCTAATAGTCTCGTGTACAGCTACTTAGCATCCACGTTTGGGTATCGTAAATAAGTCATAAAATTTACAAACTATTTCTAATCGTAATAACAGAAAGTATGTCAAATTACACTTACCGCAAAATTGACTTACGATTTGCATATTTATGTAGCAATAAATTATATACAAATATCCCATTTAGAGTCCGTTACCCACTGGATTAGCATAGAGAGCTATAGCTGTAATCGTTGTCCAATATTTCATCGAGACCAAATAGCTTCCAGCTACATTGGGTGAACAGGTCGGCAGCTTGAGGTTTTAAAACAACTTATTTAGATGAATTCTGAGAGTCATGTTCAATTACGAATTATACCAGATGGTTTATGTTTCAGTTTAGTTTTCTTTAATTAATTTAAAACGTGTGAAAATGAATTATTCAGTATTAGTAAAAAAATATCTTTTCCGGTTGACATTTTTCTATATTATCTTTTTGCAAGCTAACCAGACTTTTGGAATATGGTTTATTATGACCATTATCTGTGAGTGACCACTACGTCCAGCTGGGAGGGGAATACGAGGTCGCTAGTGTTATCCTGTTGAAGTCGTTTCCCGACGTTATTGCTATATTAATGTCATTCGGTATCTATGTGCCACCAGATGTTTATCCCCTTCTTTAGATTAATTGGTACAAGGTTAAGCCGCTAACCTTCTTCTTCTATTCCCCGAATGGAATAAAAATAACTCTGCTGACATTTCTTAATGTAAAATCATCATAAGATGAAGGAAGCACCAATTTAAGACCTTAGCATGGCGATGTAGCCTGGCTACCAACCCCTAAGTTTTTATGAAGAATTTCTCAGCTGCATTTTACTACTAGCTTATCTCCCCCTAGTTTAGAACTTGAATCAGACATCCAAGTGATCAAAACATTTTGAGTTAAACTTTTTTCTTAATAATTCAATATTCTAGAGACAGGGGCCAGTCTAATGGCGATGCAAAGAGCTTTGCTTTACCAAAAACCATATAGCCATTTTAAAAATCTATTTAGGTTTGGTCAGTCGTACTAGAGGTCAAAGGAATCAACATCCATGTCTAAAGCGTTCAAAAGCATACATATTACATTGTACAGGGCAATGGGCACTTTCTACAAAATTCATTATTCTAATTAATTTGAGATGTAACACGACATTTGATTGGTCAATCGTAACAATTTGCGACAGAATAACAACAATATAAATTCCAAACTTCTGATTTGCATTGACCCTGACTGACCCCGACACGTCATGCAATTGATTATTCATGACGTCAAGAACAATAGCATGACCCCGAAAGGTCAACGTAATTCCGCCTCACTTTGAATATTCCTGACGTCACCAATCCACAGCAGAGTGACCCAGAATGTGAAGAAAACTGGCGTCGCCAGTAAAACAATCTGTGACAGTAAATTCACGATATACCGCCTTAAATTTGATAATACATTAGGGTTTTCCCCTAAATATGTTACAAATTTACAACGTAAGATACTAAAGATAATGTATACATATACCAGTATTTCATGTAAAACGTATCAGAATAAAATTCCAGCATCAAGGTTACGGCCACGTTTAGGGTGTTCAGGTGGCGCGGTGGATAGCGCACTTGCCTTTCACCAAGGCGGTCGGGGTTCGATTCCCCGATCGGACGTGAAAAGGTATGGGGGCACCTGTTCAGTGCCCAACCACGTGGGTTTTCTCCGGGTACTCCGGTTTCCACCCACATTTAGAGCCCCCGCGCGCTAACATCCGGGCCAATAAGAGAGATTAACATAAGTTGTAAAAACTTGTTTCATAATTGTTGTAAAATAAATAAAGTTTAATAATATTTTTTATTTCGGCCAACAACTATAGTTATAGCAGAGTCCGACACCTTATGAGTAGATTAATCACTCGAAATACGTTGAGGAAGCTCCTTTTTAAATATTACATACAATGTACTTGTATATTGTCAACCTTATATATCGAATTTGATGCCATCAAATAACATTTTACATAGAGTAAAAACGCCTTATAAATGACCACCCTTTCGATTGCAGATCCAAAAACGACACAGAATACCAAGATTCTTTAGTCTTTTTTTGTAAAAGTTACAATGTATTTAAAAATTACCGCTCAGAAAACGTCAAACTTCATCACAACCCTTACGTTTTACTGGTTGAACATTCTGGTTGCAATATATATTGAAGTTTGATTGTAATATGGCGCCAAATTGGGCACTTTGAAGATAAACATAAATGTTTATGTTAGCACTGAATCTGGATCAAGGCAAAGAGCGATACAAAATGAGCTGTAGAATCGCATTACCTTGTTTATTTCCAATCGTATAGAATTGTTAAGATGAAAAACGAGCTTTATATACGAAACTTCAAAAAAGATTATAAGTGACGTTGATTGCCCTAACTAATATGGGCATTATGGCCTTTGATACGTGTACATCGTGGGTTTATTGCGTAGCTCAGTATAACGAGTAAGCAAACTGTCTAAAGTAACCCACTTGTCTATATAATGATCGGTTACACGAAGGACGCATGCTTTATATACAAGCATATCAAAGAAATAAGAAGTGACGTTGTGTTTACCACCGCTAATTACCGATCGGTAGACAATGTTATCACGACTGTTGATTGCCACATCAGAAGCTACGTGGATAGTATCAAATGTCCCCTCCCGTCCTGGATCCTAGAGACACGAGCATACGTATTTATCATGCCTGCTGCAGCTGTAATTTAGATAGATGACGATCTATCATTGCTCCCATAGAATCCGCTACCACGGCCATTAGAGCTTCCGAACAAAGGTATTCATCCGCGCTCTGTTCACTTCCGGCAGATTCATCACCAGTGGTTGCGACATTAGTCCGCGCATTAATTTTAGACATGGCGGTACGGTCACTAAGCATTAGTGTCGTAGTTTGCCGCTAGGTGACGTGTGTCGGGAAACACCATTCGATCGAAAGATTAATGACAGTGAGAGAGAGGTGAGATACGCAGACGAACTAGTGCAGCGGAAAGATAAATCTTGCCCTCAGGTCTGACTAGCTTTCCTGTCTCCTTTCTCTACGCTTTGCAATCTAGAAACCTAAGACATAAACACTAGACGATTGAAGATGCACGTGTATTTGTAAGCAAACATTATGATAACAAATATCCATTCTTTTTTTTCAAATTCAAATTAGTATAAAATTGAAATGAGAAGACTCTACAAGCATTAAAAATAAATTCTGTATTACCCATTTTTTATCCATGATTTTTATTAGAGCTATTCCCGTTCAAATGTCTAAGTATTTCAGAGTATGCGATATACATACCCTATTGTGTATTTTCCGGACGTTCTTTACCAAATTCCAAAATAGTCATTCAGAATTTTCTTTTTACATGTTTCGAGGTGTGGAACGATTCTAGAAAGGAGATAATATAATTATGATGTTCACATGTATCCTTAACTTCGTTCTCCCCTTGCGCGATAAATTACTTTAACGGTGGAACTTAAAATATTCTTTAATCATGCATGTCGCAAATAGGCAATTCGAGACTCATAATTATAATTGTAGAGAAAAACTCAAAGTTAATCAAAATTAACCTTTGAATGGTATTTTAGACTTAAGGTGTGTTGAAAACGCTCTCCTAATAATAATTAAAGAGGTAAACTATATCTTTCACACTTGTATGTTCATAAAATTAGTTGTCTCTGGCAAAAAATCTTGAAAAAAATATAACACTTTGCGTTTGAATAAAAATTTCCGGACCTTTAAATTACTGATGTTTCTTGGGTTTCATTGTATTTTGAAGACAATCATTCAAAATTTATTTCCAAAATTTTCGAAATTTTTCGAAATCTCAGCTAGTTTATTGGTTTCTTTTTATGTATCTTTAAACAGTTGTTTTTGCAATTAAATCATTTGTAATTGTACACATTATTCCGTCGTTCTGTTTAGAACAATCTAAACGGAAATAAACCGGAAAAACAAATGCCATAAAATTGGATTAAGTACTTATGATGTCGATACCAATCAGGCCTCCAACAAAAACAACTGCATTGCATGACCCAAAAGTTTTTATTGAAATACTCCTCTTCCCACATCACATAATCTTCACGGAAATTCACAGTAGAAGATCGCCCGGTATGAAATTCACATCTTTATTATAATTGTTATGCACTTACACTACTCCTGCTCCTAATTACACGTGCCTGCGCGTGAAATTCATGTAAATGACGCCAGTTTGATGGAGCAAACATATGCTATATGGTGTGCCGTCAGTTAGACCAATGAGCTCTTCATCTTCTTACGTTCATACGAATAGAAGGCGAATCATTTTAGTTGATATCTTGAATAGTTAACGCCGTTAATGCAGCACTCCCTTTCTGCTTATATAAAATGCTGCTCTTAAACAGTTAAGAAAAAACCTCTTATTATTCAGGTTATTTTCTTGTGAGCTTCTTACCGGAAATTGCTTTCACTTACCGCTGTGTGTATGCGTGAGAGGAATGCGCAAAGTAACATTAAGGATGATGGGCTCGTGAAGTTGGTCTCACGGAAAGAAATTAATTTTTCTGACAGCATGCCGTTTCTGGTATATTTTTGCACTGGGGTTGTGTCCTGTATTATGCTCTGACTCTATTTCCGCCTAAAAGCATTCCTCCTCGTAGATTTGACTCCGTAACCATTTTTAGACACCTATTAAAGACTGGGACTGTTTCCCTTATAGCCTTGTAATTATTACATGTAAACACCTTATCCTCGTAAACATCTGTAGCGTCCAGGAGGATAATATTACTTAATATCCACGGTATAGAATAGAACTTCAACCTATTTGTGTAATTGCCTTGGGCATTTTGTTTTTAATTTAAAGCGATTTATTAATTAAAAAATAATCTAACTGAACTGATATACATGTACATGGTCGTATATATACTTTTATGAAGTTTTATAAAAACACATGGTACCATATGTGTCAAAATGGAGACTAGAGTTGTAAGAAATATCTCGGTTAAGATTTCTGTTTGTATTTACTTAATTAGTTGTTAGTGATTAAATTGATTAAAGTCAAAGAAATATGATATCCCTATATTGTTTTCCCCGTTTCATGTTATGGTAACGCGACATCTTTTTTTTCCCGTCATAAATTGGCTTTGTCTGCCATTGCTCATTAATTTCGTTTGACCAGATTCGCACATCTCCGCTCCAAAAGTCTTGTCTGATGGCTTAAATAATAGATATGTCGAAATGAGGCTTAAAACAAAAGATTTCGGTCACAGATTTGCAAAAACGATTCTTTCGAGTTTTAAGAAAACAAATATGGGTATTCAAAATCTTCAAACGTGCTACACTAGCAGCAATGCTTTCAAACCTAAGCATTCCACTGTAAGTAGGAACCAGTCCCGTTTTAGATTGGTCGCTAGCTTACTACTATTAGGTAGGAGAAGTGTTCCGTTTGACGGCATGGATATGCGTAAGAAATTCAATACTAAGTGATTCTGAAAATCCAGCAGCATCTCCAATTTCTTTTACTACCTTCCATACCTGTAAACAAATTCAGCAACGCCGCTTTTTGAATAACTGTCTTTAGACCTACCAGTCTGAGGCTTGATGTCCTGGGGAGCCTGAAAAAACCCCACTAAAATAACATAGTACACCATCATTGAAAATAAATACGTGTTCATGATAAACCAACGTTTTCAGTAAATATAACATTCATAAAAAGAACTATTTTACAGGTGTAAATTCTACATTTCTGGAGCTGACGTCACATACGTATTTCATATTTGTTTTACTATTGCAAATTGTATTTGTAATACTTCCTTAGGTTTACTTTCGTTTACTTCGACCTTAACCTGTGACATTGCCACCAGGAACAGCTTGCTATCCGGCTGTATGATAGGTGTGACGATTTTGATTGTCCCATCCCTAACATTCCCTCAGATAAGTTAAATCCATTTTCTTGATAGTAACATCCCTGCTTTCCCAGCAACGCTATTTACGTGTCGCAGTTGATTTCGATATCTACGCGGCGCTCGTCATGAATTTCAGGATTTCTAAATACGCTGGTACTTTTTGTTATTGTACAGAAGTTGTCGGATGTTAACAGACGGACACACAGAATCGGGTGTTGAGTGATCCCGGTTTATTAACGACTGACTATTGGTAAGTCTACCTACACAGCGGGAGGTGTCTCATATATGACAGGTCCCTACGACCAGATATAGGTCATGCGTCTGGTCATAGCTGGGTCCAAAAGCTGTCAGTGTCGCGTTTTTGACACTTAAAAGTATGTTTCAACTATTAGCAACGTTGTCATATGACCTTGGCTGTAAACAAACAATCAAACGCAATTTCCATTCAAATCATACCTTATTTTTCAATAATTCAAAAAAAATCCCAATTTTAAATTTATGTTTAATTTTTTTTCTCCAAATTATCGCTGACTGACTAAATTCACTCCATCCCACTTCCATCCTCAATCTCTTGAAGATTCTTGTGACTCCAATTCTAAAAAATACAAAACATCTAACGCTGTCAAAGATTCTAAACAAATAACAGACGATAAAAGCATGAGCCTTAGCTCTACTTAAGTTTCAAGTTGATTCAATACCGGAAGATATTTTTGCAATGTGGTTCACAACATTAGTCACCTCATTGGAAGCTTTGTTATCTTTCGAACTTCTAAGGAACATTTTTCTTATTGAATTATCTCACGAATTTAAAAAAAAAACTGTAATCATAGTTCAAAGACGTGTTGTTTATGATTATTTTGAACAACATCAAAGTATATTTTTTTTAAATTCGACTATAAAAGAATAATTTAATTTTGTATTTTTGTTATTGATTAGTCACATTAAGCTTGAGGGACTTTAATCCGATCGGAAGATCACTTTTCCGTGCTAATGTTTGGCATACACGTTTGTTTCTCGTATTTAAGAAAAAGTTCCAGGGAACTTCTATTCCATGAAATTCCACACCATCTCAACGTGTACAGTGCGGAATTACTTGTCACATATTTCCCGTGGCAATGAGAAACTGCAAATTGAAGTTCAGAAAGAGGAATTGGAAAAGTTAAATATATGTTCGCTGCGTGATTTCGAGTAAACAGATTGACATTTTAAAGAGTTACTTCCCCTTGGGAGTTATCTCATCACATCCGATTTTGAAACGCTATGTTGATCCTATTATCACGATATCAGCACTGACAGCAACATTTACACAGGCAGAACATATTTTCTTACAATGATTTCACTAAATTCGTTCGAAACATGATTGAATCTCCGAAATTTGAACTATTCGAAACAAAAATTTCTGAATCTAACGTATTAAATTTGTTTTGTAAGCTGTATTTTTTGTCCGAGGTTGTTAATATATCAATACTCTATAATACAAGGCAGCGCTGATGTGCGTACTAAAAACAATCCCGGAGTGTTAAATTAATTCCGGATAAAATATCAGGCTAAGATAATCATTCTTCGGTGGATTAATAATTTGTGTAGAATCGATAACGTGCCTTCTAGGAATAAATCAAGAGCAAAGATTGAATCGTGAAACAAAGTCCTTCCTGACAAAAGCACCATCCCATTTAATCCCAAACAATTTTGAAAAAAATAATGAAAAAAAAATATAAAAAATAAAATGAAAGTTACTCCGTCAACGATTTTTAGGACTATCGCAAGTTAATTAGTTTTGCAGCGACGTGGCTTCGACGTTGAGTATCAATATTTCTGCTGCTTTCAAATTTACCTTAGGTAACGGTTTAAAAAAAAAAAAAATCGCAAAACATATCAACTTTAATTACGTTCTTTCTAATGCTACAGCTTGGCTTAACTCTATACCGAGAAAATGATGAATTTCGACTTTTGTTGTGAAAATGATACTGTATCGAAAAAAATAAACTAGATACCATTTTTCTCTTTTTCATTTGCCGCTTTCAGAATTCCGAAAAGAATCGAAGCCTATTAGGGTCATCTGGTATATATGTTGAAATTAATCCCATAGTTAAGGGATAGTAAATGATACCAGTTGACCCTTACAGGTTTCCAAAGAAAAGGGTCAACTGGATACTATTGCAAACATTTCCCAGTGGTTGCATGCCAAAGGCCTTATTACAATATTCAAAAATTCATGTGCATTCTGGCACGTTTCCTGAAACGTATCTTGAATGAAATCGAAAAAAAGGACACCTAGGGCCATGCTAGGTTCGAACATGTATTTGCATTGTTAGGTGAATAACGTGCCGTTAAATAATATTCAATTCTTTGTTTGATTTTATGCTTCAAATGATTTTTCACACGAGGCGTACAATTCTCAGCCTGTCAATTTACGTCGTACGCCTTTCAATTTTTATTTTAAAATTGCCCAGAGGGATCTAAGCGTGTATTCATATTTAGCCTCTAGACTTGTGTTTTCCCCCGCTAAAATCAATTCTTTTTGTAGGAGGTTGTTTTTTTTATACACACCTAATGAAAGTCGCAGGAATCGATATTTAAACCTGCTTTAGCATTTGGCAAGGATGGGTCACATCAATACATTCGTTTTAATAATACGGATTGATGGTCACAAGAATCGATTGATCTAAATATACGCTGGCATTTCGTAAGTGTTGGGTCGTTTACGTACACACTTCCTTACTTTCTAGTCAATAGAGTGATATCCAATATAATCTAGTAATTTTTAAAATATTGTTTGGTAATTTATTGGTGTATCGTTCTATTCACATTCGTTCAACGGTGAAACTTTAACGGCAAAGTTCATAGGATAATATAGTTTTATGGCCTATTCCGTCTTTGCGTATTGCAGAGTTATCTGCTCTTGTGAGCAGGTATTGATTATTACGTCATTTGTTTGTGAGAGTAACGTCATCAATTTTTGAGAAAACGACGTAATTTTCTCACACAAACCAATGACGTAACAATCAATACCTGCTCACAAGAGAAGATAACTCTGCAATTCGCAAAGACGGAATAGCCTTTCGGCAACTCAGCATTCGCCATTCAAAGAGCGGGGATGCACATGTATTATGGAATGGCTTTGTCCGTCTGTTCATTACCGTTTACCAAAACAACCCAGCCCTCTAGATCTGTTTCTATTAGATATATAGTATGTAGTTGTGTTATATCAGTTGCAAGTTAAATAAACTCTTGGCCGCCGGGAGGACCGCGGGATCGAACGAACTGTATTTGAGAGCCGTTGTGCTGATCGGCGCGGAGTTGCTTCCAGTCATTGACCAGTTAAATCGGTCTTTTAAACATAGTCTTAATATGATTCTAAAATAATGTTTATCTTCGTGACGGACCAAAAACCGAGCTTGTTTTCGTCTCAATTTAATGCTTGTTTGTGAAATAAGGTAAATATGAAAGAAATGACAACATAGGGAAATCAGCATTGTACTTTAAAAAAAGCAGTCACTGCAGGAATAAAACAAGTTTATGTTAAAAGCACTTGGTTCACAGGTACAAATATTTGTGTACTCATATTTCAGTGCTTCGTTGTAATCTACCAATTGGCCAAACCGCAAACTAGCGCACTGACTCCTTCCTTGAGTAATCGCACATTAGGAAACTTGTATTTCTAAAGTTAACGATGAAGTGATTTAGAGACAGAGCCAAAAACAGTACCTAAATCTTACTAAAACCGTGACTCGAACTTCAAATTGAAGAAACTAAGATGAATTATAAACAAAATAAAGATTTAAACGAATGCCCTTGAAAACGTGTAATGATATAAGATCAGGTCTTTCATCAACGGCACCAGCCAAGTTTGTCCGTCGGTATTTGACTAAAATAACTTTACCAGTAAAATCCTTTTACATTACGTTATATTACTTTTCAGCCTTCATCATTGATTATGTCTTTGATGACTCAAGTCGGAAAACGTACGTCATGCACATATATCAATTTCAGATGCATCTCAAAGTAAACGTTTGACCATTTTATGAGGCGTAAAGTAGCTTGATACCAGGTTACCATCAAATATTCTCAATAGTATGCGATACTCATTAAATGATTGTTATCATTTGTAGAATCAATCACATTTTAGTTTTAAAAATTGCAGACGCTGTTTTTTCAGAAGGACATTGATATTCTTGGCAAAGATTTTGGAAAAAAATGTGTCTTGGCACGCGAAATTCAGTAACTTGAAACAGCGGCACTGCAATGTCTCGAGTTTCACCTCTTGGTTTTTGTTTGTACACCTTCGTGCTATCATAAGACCTTATACCAGGTAAATTAATTACAGATTGGACTGGCATGGCATTTTCGTCGGATTTAATTGATAGAGATTGAGGTACGTCAATTAACTGAATCATTTGATACTTTATTTACTGTTCTGGTTTGGCGATCTTCGCCTGCAATAATGTCTACAGACCTCTTTAATTGGATATACATTCCATACAACAGTACAACTGAACGCTCGTAAGATGCATGAAGATGCATTACAAGAGAAAGTTACTGAATTTGATTCCAATACAATTATTTTCCCCAAATCCTTTTCTAGAGATATATTTCTGCATTGACAAACACAAATTTTAAATGTATGCTTCTGTATTTTTCATATCTGGAAATCATTTTACATTAAAAGATCGTTGACTATGCTACAATGTATTCAAATATCGGCCCCGCGGCTGGTTGTAACCTGTTTTGACACCGTTTATATAAGAATGAATTCTAATTTTTAACCGAACGTCGTACTTTTTTTTATTTATAAAGGGTTTAATATGTATCTTCTTCATTTTGCTAAAATATACTGTACATGTATACCGGGTAATTTTCACTGCAGTTTAATGTTCGCCCTCTTCGCCCTCTGTAATGAAGGTGAATGTATCATTACACCAAAAATAAGTGAACAAAATAATAAATTATTAATTAAATGTGACGGGCGAAATTAAAACAAGGCGAATACAGATTTTACCGGCGAAGGGCAAACATTTGAATGGGCGAAAATTTCTCGGTATACAATGTACTTTTCAGAACACTTTTGACACGGATTAGCATTTTCTTGACCTTTATATATATAACCATTGATGAGTCTCAAATGGACGAAACTCCTTCAGGGTGCCGTAAATGTTTGTTTTCTTTGCTTGGCTTTTGCCTTGATTTATTAAACTTTTTAAATAGCTAATTTCTTACTTTCTGGTTTGCCTTTTATTTCAAATATTGACATATCTACAACATTTGTGTTAAGGTTGACCGCAATACTGAAGAAGTAGCAAGAACAAAGGAAAACGGTAGTCTAGTGGTAGGACGCCGGGCTCGTGACCAAAGGGTTGCGGGTTCGAGTCACGGCACGGCAGTGTTGTATCTTTGAGCAAGATACTTGACTCCGCTTGTTCCAGTCTACTCAGTTGTAACTGAGTACGTAGTTTGGCAGTGCTAGAATTGTTGAATTCTAGCTGTGAGCGCCGAAATGGCAGCTCCGGCTGTATGCTCCCAGGGAGTTGAGACAGATATTGGCTGGTTGCAAAGGCCCAACAACCACAGATAATAATTTGTGAACCGATTTGGGACGACCTACGAACTAGGTTGTGTTAAAGCCGTATATAAGAACCTTGAAT
>JAUMHH010226786.1:0-11889 GCA_032359455.1 Chlamys rubida
CAACTACAGTTAAATTTGTATTAGAGTCAACCTGTCTGTAGCTAGCACCTGTCTACAACTACAGTTAAATTTGTATTAGAGTCAACCTGTCTGTAGCTAGCACCTGTCTACAACTACAGTTAAATTTGTATTAGAGTCAACCTGTCTGTAGCTAGCACCTGTCTACAACTACAGTTAAATTTGTATTGGAGACCACCTGTCTGTAGCTATCAACTGTCTATACTTACTGTTAATTTTGTATAAGAGACCACCTTTCTGTAGCTAGCACCTGTCTACAACTACAGTTAAATTTGTATTAGAGTCAACCTTTCTGTAGCTAGCACCTGTCTACATCTACAGTTAAATTTGTATTAGTGTCAACCTGTCTGTAGCTAGCACCTGTCTATACTTACTGTTAAATTTGTATTAGAGTCAACATGTCTGTAGCTACCAACTGTCTATACTTACAGTTAAATTTGTATTAGAGACCACCTGTCTGTAGCTAGCACCTGTCTACAACTACAGTTAAATTTGTATTAGAGTCAACCTGGCTGTAGCTAGCACCTGTCTATACTTACAGTTAAATGTGTATTAGAGACAACCTGTCTGTAGCTAGCACCTGTCTATACTTACAGTTAAATTTGTATTAGAGACAACCTGTCTGTAGCTAGCACCTGTCTACAACTACAGTTAAATTTGTATTAAAGACCACCTGTCCGTAGCTAGCACCTGTCTACAACTACAGTTAAATTTGTATTAGAGACAACCTTTCAGTAGCTAGCACCTGTCTACAACTACAGTTAAATGTGTATTAGAGTCAACCTGTCTGTAGCTATCAAATGTCTATACTTACTGTTAAATTTGTATTAGAGACAACCTGTCTGTAGCTATAAACTGTCTTTACTTACTGTTAAATTTGTATTAGAGTCAACCTGTCTGTAGCTATAAACTGTCTATATCTGCAGTTAGAGTTGCATAAGCGACAACCTGTCATAAGCTACATTGTATCACCAGTCTATAACTACCAGAATTTAAAATCTGTCAACAATCTACCACCATTTTTTCTCTGTACAGTCGTGGGAAATATGATTTTTTTGCAGGAAAGGAGAGCTGTGGTTTTAATGTGCTCTCTTTCAGGCGGAATGTACATGCATGTGGCCGAGAACGTAAATGATATGTTTGTGTGTACATTCTTAATATAACTCTGCTCCAGTTGAAATAACAACAGCACGTAAAACAATTAAATCATGCTGATGTAAGCGAATATTCGACATGTTTGACAATTATGGTAGCGTATATAATTATTTTTCTCGAACTTAACACATGGAGAACCCATGATTTCAGTGTAAAATGGGTTTCTTTCTAATAGATGTAATTTGTCTGTTTTAAAAGAAAAAAACCTATAAAATCATTTTTTGAAATATAATTTGTCAGAAAATATTTGCCTGATAACGATGACTGCAGATACAAACTACTTTAAAATTACTTTTTTAAACAAGACTTAGAATTGGCAATAACATGTCTTTGTATCTAGATAGTTTGTGCGTTCTTTTGAGCAGTCCTGTTATTAGATATATTTTTCTGAAGTATGGCCATTTTATCTCTTTGAACTGCGGCACTATCCCCACTTGATTGGGTACGCCTAGTCTCAGATACCACGGGATAGGCGTGGATCGAACATCAAACAACATCACCCATCGATTGCGATTTCTTTGACGTTGTAATTTCTAATGTAAACGTGGTATATGATGGACATATCGCTATGGTTCTTTATCTGGAAAGTGTTTGATCACTGACGCCACTTCTATCGTGCCGTATCACATATGTCCTTTGGTGTGTCGTATTTAGCAAAACTCAATAAATGTCCTTGTATCAACATTAACTGCTCACAAAATTTGATATGACTTTTTTTTGCGCAACCAATTTTATCAGAAAATATAATATATAGTTATATGTAACTGGAAATAAATCTTTTATACAAAATATAATATTGTGGTTTTATAATTCAATGTGCTGAAATGATACCTCTTTCTTGAAAACCAACTTCATTCACAATTTTGTGGATACGACCCAGAGTCACTGTTTATGTGGATACAAATACAATGGTATCATTTTGAAATAAAAAAAAAGTTAAATAAAACAAAAGAACAGCAGGAAAATACTGAAATGTTAACAAACCCGTGATCCAAACTTAAACTCGATTTAATTAAGGTATCATGTAAACAAAGAAAATTTTAAAATAGAAACTTTCGAAAAAAACTTCGAAGATAATAAGACCAAGCGTTCCACAAGCGTATACGTATTCTGCTTCATCGATGGTACTCCTCCTGCCATGTAAATTACATGTGAATTCAAACTAATTCCACATTTCTAAAGTATTTCATCTGGAATTTTGTCTCCAGTCAAACTGAGGAACGGAAGCTCGAAAACTTAGTGAAAATCAGCATTTTTTCATGGATAATAATAAATCAGTGTGCAGAATCATAATTGCAAACGTACAATTTCTTAAACGTTCATTGGCGCCTCTCTGGTGGGCTATCTAACTACGTAAATCATCGATTAACAGGACGCGTCTAAAACCCATGATACTTTAAATAAACTACTGCGGATCTGCGAATCAAGACATATAAACGACATAACCATTGACGGCAGGTAAAGGTATGCTACTTCTTTTTCTGTTCTGTGTTTATATGGACATTTCCCCTTGTTCATCATTCCTTTTTGTGCCTAGCAGCATGATACTTAAAAACCGTTTTTTAAACGGAGTGCCAGAAAAAAACAATTTATGGATGGGTGGCCTAGAATGTGGTAATACATGTCTGTTGATGTAAAGAAGCCAATTTTCAATAGACATGCATCGCTGTTAAATGGGTTTCTGTACTGTTACCCGTTATGATTGAGCGGACCACACATTATACAAATTAGGGCTCATCATTTTCTAGTGGCGATTAACAGTTCTTTTGTTGGCAGTTGCATTTGTTTTGATCCCAATCCTTTTGTATGGAAATGCAGTTAAGCTTTATAATAATAAAGTCAAACTTTTCAAAGAAGTCATGGTCTCTCTAAGTATATACATATATATATTCAATGATTATTTTAATATAATGATTATTTGCTTGAATCCAAGAACGTGAATATATTGATATTTAAATAAGAATACGTATGTATGTATTATTAATAGATATCACACTTACATGACATTAAGCTGACAGAACTTTTAATTTCTAGTTACTCGTGATGTTCAAAACGTGTTATAGTTGGATTCAGAATAGCCGGATTTGTTAATTTCTTTTTCAATTGGCCTAAGCATGATTAAAATGCATTAAGAGTTAATAGTGTTATCGATTTAGCCGGCCTCAAAAGTGTATTGGAATAATGTTTACGTAATTTGAAGCGTCGTGTGTGTATAAGTTTGGTTAGTATTATCAGTGTTGTAGACTAGGAATGCACAGTAGTATTTGAATGTCTTAGATGTCAGCTAGTTAATTGCAATAGACGTTAATGTTTACATGTAAAACACGTTGTAAACGTTGTCCATTCTTCATTGAAGGTAAGAAGGGGGGAGGGGGTTGGCATTAAATAGTCAGTTATTAAACAGGAAATTATATAGCAAGCAAATCTAGACAACTTTTGCTAGAGACATAAATTGACAGTTAACAAAATATCAGTGTCTATACACAAAACGAGCGATTCGTCAAATATCAAATTATCGGATATTGAAAATATAGGAAATGAAAACTACTAAATTATACCAGATCGCCTTCAAAAACAGATTGAAAATGTGAGTTATTTATGAAAATACTATGTTTAAAGTTTTTAACCATTTACTGCGCCGGTCATATATTCATTAAACTCTCGTAAGTTCTCGTTAGGAGAGCGATACTTTACTTGGAACTTGCATTGGACCTGTATTTACATTGCGGGTGTCATTGATGAAGCAGCAGACGTGTACCCTTCTGGAACACCTGGTCCATGTAGGTTACAGGGTTTCCTTGTGAATCCATTCTTTGTTCATATTTAGTTTTAGTTTTATTGATTTACGGTTCTGTTGACATTTCGGTATTTTCTTGCTTTCGGGAGCATATCTGAAGCTTTGGGTTGTTAAATTGTCAAAACTGGATTATTTATAAAAAAAAATCTAAAATCCTTTATCATAGGTCATATGTTCTGTTTTTAATAATGATCTTAAAGGTTTTTCAAATTAACAAGTAGTTGTTGAAAAGTGAAAATTATCAATCTAGACACAATTGTAGTCTTGATGTCGCTACGGAACGGAACCTGTTTTATTTCAAACGAAACCTTTACGTGTGCACTTGTATGCACATTCTGTAAGATTGATAACTATTCGCCTGGATGACATTTTAAAATAGCAAAATTACATTTTGATCGACATTAAATGAGAATGACGTAAAAACAGACAAATAACTTCAACAGAAGGAAATTCTTAAGTTTGACAATGCATAGCATGTATCATAGCAACAGCCGTTTAGATGTTTGACGATATACATGCACTAAGTTAACGTGAAATGGAATCCCGTCAATAATAATGGGGAATAAGGTTTAAAATATTTTATTTGTTCTCATAACATTCCAAACTACAAACACAGTCAGAGCGTACAAAGTCTATCTGCACTCGTTCTTATGATAAATTTCAAAAATATTTCGAAGAAAACGACAGATTGAATATCATATGGTTAATATAAAATGTAATTACAGTTAAGCAGATCTTTGGTTTGTATGGGGTTTTAGCCATGCATTTGATGAAATAGAATATTGCTTAAAGCCAGAAAGATATTAATTATAGCAGGAATCTGGCGCTTGTAAATCAAGTTAAACTGGAGTTAACTTCAATGCATATGTAGATCAGTGCCGTGGTATCGTCATAAGCTTGTAGAAAATGTGTTTTTAAATGGCTGCGGCTAAGTGTAGTCGATGAAGCGTTGTGATACTACGGCGGAGGTGGCGGCTATACATCATTGTATACCTGCCTGGCAGCTCTCGGAAGATAACAAGAGAGCTGGCTCTGGCCTGATAATGGCACGGTGTTCAAGCCTTAGGTTTTACAATGCATGTTGTTATTCCAAAAGAAAAGAAAACAAGCAAAACAAAAGTGAGAAAAAAACGCGTCTTTAACGAAAAATCCCCAACTGAATACGAAAACAAAACCAAGATAAAAAAAACTCAATATAAGAACTATCGCCACGCGCAGTGTTTTGGAAGCCCTATTATAAGCAGATTATTGCTATTGCAGTTTTTCTTTCTGGACAGTAGATTACAGACAAAAGACTACGATGCATTGTTGAGATTTCTATCAAAGTCTGCATGCATTGGTTGTGTAACGATAGTTTCTTTTCTTTAACGATATATCACAGACGTTTCCTGTTCCGCATGGCTGGAGATAAGACCCTCGCCGTAGGTGATCATTGTTGTAAACAAAACGTTCATCTATCATAACGAAATTGTTTTCCAACTGCCGACTTTACGCGCGAGTGCACGAATTATAAGTCTACCAGCCGACAGCCCCTGGTCTGATGTTCTCACTTCCGTAGCATTCGTGGTATTGCTATTATACCCACTCCTGCCATTCTCACTTTTCCAAACACATGCCGGCAAATGCACTTCATCTGCATCTAAAGGTTTCCTTTTGGATGAATAATACATTCTTATCGGAGATTAAATGACGTCCTGAAACTTATATAGCTAAATATTACTCCCCGATGACATCGTAGATATGTCATCATAATGACCATGTCTGTTCCTCAATATATAGATTTTAATACACGTAGTCTCTACATAAGACGTCATGAGATGAATCCGCGCGTGACCCATATTTCACACGCCCGTAGCAGATAACAAAATCGAAGTTTCGGTTTCTTTACAGACTTTTTTCTATCAACTGTCAGTCGATATTTTGGACGGAATATGCACTAATGAGAACGTTCAAGCAATCAGGATCTGACAGAGTCTTGTTTGATGGGTAGCAATTTCACCAATCAACATGTTTCAAAGCCGTGCATTCCGAACAGTTGTCATGTGATGTGTGTCGATTATACAAGACAATGTTTAACAAATGTTTCTCTCGGTGTCCACACGAACCATATGTGTGCCTAGAGCATTGTTAGGTTCACGAAGCAGTTAGATACCATTACGTTAGAGAATATCAAGCAGCATCATGTCCATGCAGTGAATTCACTGTAATTGTTCTGCATGACTCTATATAACACGTTACGTCATACACAAGCAATTGTCAAGGACGTCAAAGACGTATTTAAAACACGGTATACCTGGAAACTTTCACCCAGTCTAAATTTCGCCCTTATCATGTGATCACGATACATTATATTGTTCGTACAAATAATCGCTGTCATAATTAATTCGCCTTCATAAGGGAGGGCGAAAAGGGTGAGTGTTAAACTGAGGCGAAATTTTCCCGGTATACAGTATGTGACTTTTCTATTACCAAATACTTGATTCATTCACGTTACCGGTCATATGTTTGATGAATGCAACATCGTACAAGTCATCGACACGTTACGCTAAGGAATATCACCGGTTGTGTTATATGAACCTATAAACAGTACATATACATGTATATATATACCACCATGATACCGTTTCCTTATCTCATTATGATATGAAATTAAAGTGGATATAGTTAAACGACTGGCTTAGTTCAATGAGCGGACAATTGATTATATAACGTTATAAAAAGCTTGCATTTAAATAAAAAAAAAATCCCTGTTTTATTTTGTCCTCTTTGGAGCTCCAAGCTTTTACTTTCAAATCATATTAAATCTATACACCAGATACAAGATATTCATGTATTCATATATATTTGCGACACTAAATTAAGTTTCGTGCATCTTGTATAATGAATGAAAGCTTCATTTATCAATTCTCGTAAAAGGTTATGTTTGTAGGGAACAAGAGCCAGTCATGACCGTTATAAAGGGTGCTTACTGCTGACGTGACGTTCGTTTCAGGTTGGTGAACAATGAATGGATATATCTGTAAACGAGGTCATTTTTTTTAAACGCCCGATACCAGCAGTAGAACTCTACACCACGGATCAGCAGTGCTCTGATTGAGCTGGAGAAGAAAAAAAACATATTCTAGCCATGTCAATGCTTGATGGTTCACTACTGTGACACTTGCACACTCAAAATCATAAGCATCGGTAATGCACTGTTGTAGACAATAATCAAAACCAGACAATACATGTCAGCCATGTACAGTGTGTGTATTGACGTGTAGTGATTTAGGGGCATCATAGTTTGTTCGTGACGTTAACATAATAACGAAAACATTTTTTGTTTAAAATAGTATGGGCAATCATAATGATCCTATTCATATTATTTATGTTCCGCGAATGCAATGCTGATTTTTTTTTTTTTTCAATTCGAAATATTTTTATTTTCCTTTTTCATATTAATTCACAGTTTCAGTACATGTATGCATATATATTGTATATTATATCAATGGATGTACAAAAATATGTACAATGCTGATCTTTATATTGACAAACATAACAAGGTAATTTCCCCCCGAGTTCACATATTTTACCATGTAATTCAAGTATAAGGGAAATATATGAACTATAATTATAAAACTAAACTGCATGTACCCGCTGCCTGTTGACGACCTAACGCGAAGATTTAATCCCGTGGATCTGCTCGCAGACTAAATGTAGGATATGTATGGTCCCATACTTCAAAATTAACCACAAAATCATTGTCTTGTTGTCGTGTGTTGCTTCTCAGAGCTTGTTTTGATGTAACAAATAACATAATAAATTTGACATTCATTTAATATTTAACTCAGCTTTGTAAGTTTGTATTACCATACGAACAGGATAAAACAAACGTTTGAGTTTGTTAGCTGTAACTAAATTTAAAAAAAAATGTTCTCATAAATTGCGTTTTTTATCTATTGACGTCACATGTAGAAACTTATATGTAGAAACGGTACAATGCAATTTTATTGCCTGCCTTCTGCTATACCCCTTTTCTGTAAAAGTTTACATTTTGATCCAAATTTGTTATTGAAAAACTTTTGTCTACTGTTGGCCTTGTGTGGTAGTCTTATTGTAATTGATATTTGACAGTTTTTATATTCAAAATGGGCGTTATCGACGCTACGTCAGTTCAGTCCATTAACCAAGAACTCCTCTCATTCAAAGCTTAATGAAATAGAGAGTTCTTTTCGTACGATAAAAAGATACATTCATAGTATGTACCGGAAGGCTTTCTTGGAACGTCGACTTTTTTGCATCTTTCCATTCTTCATTTTCCTTTAAAATAATTGCATTTTTATATATTCCGGCGTTTTTGTCTGTTTCATGGTAACAAGTGTAATCACACGTCAAACGCCTGCCATATAGTGACATATATGGCTTTAATACTTCATGTAGGTGATGTATCTTTTTATCCCAGGTACACGATAAGTCAATTAAGAAAATCAATACCTATACAAGCATGCATCCGTCTCTTTACATGACGTCTTACGGGCTGTCAGTCACATTACTTCTGTACCGTACTCCTGCCTGTAGCAATAACACGGTACGTGATCGTCGTGTGAACTACGTATACGATATATACTTCTTAATACCTACATTTAGCGGAGGCATATTTTCGTCTTTTAATTCTTTTTTGTTCTTTTATGAACACCAACTGTTACTTCGGGCATTTACCTGATGACATGAATACCCCTCTTCTCGATTCATTTGTCATTTCTAACTGCAAATGTATGAATGCAAACTTTAGCTTCTAGCATTTACCTGATGAAATGTATACCCCTCGTCTCGATTCATTTGCAACATGCTTACTTCCAAGTATCTTACGGGCGTCTTTTTTTTCTTTTTTCTCTCTGTTTCTTTTTGCATATATTTCCAACTGCTTTATAATTCCAAAAGATCACTTGGCAAATTGAGGCACTATAAAAACTATTAAACTATTTAATTTTACGCTTTCTTTTTAATTTTCTCGTTACTCAAAAGTAACAACACACTCTTTACCGTATGTTGGGGAGTATGGGTAGGTTTGGCTTTATTAAGAGCTTTAAAAGAAACCTGACCAACTCGTCTGAGCATGTTCGCTTACTACGCTGCATATGGTTTGTTTATATTTCACATGTGTCTTACTTCTGTATTTTAACATTCTTGTTTTGACACCAGTCACAACCATAAAATGAAACTTACAATGTTTTGCTAACACAAATATATACCAGATGCGTTCTAAAATCATCATGGCTAAAACAAGACAGGAAGGTGTTGAGCAGTTTATCAAAACGTAACTTTAACAAAGGAATAGTATCTTGATAACAAAACTGAATCCAACTAACGGTCTTACTGACCAATAAGACAATTACATGATATCGATTGTGTATTCAAAAGAAAAATAAACAATAAAGTATAAAATTAATAAAAACAATATGTAAAAATATTCCAGACAATTTAAAAAAATATATACATTGCAACCTATCACAATTATAGGGCAAAGGAAGCATGTGGACATCCGATATATACACTGAAGAGGTTAAACTCAAACAATTGATTGGAATTAAGGGGGATCGCAGAGGACAACAACTCGAAAGGTCATAGTTCATTCCTGGTGTTGTTGTAATCATTTGCTGACCGTTGATTATCAGGACGGCGGCAGTCTAAATAAGCAATCAGAATGCATGTTTGATCCTTAAAACGAAACTATAACCATCTGAAGCGGGAAATATGACGAAGTCTTGATAAGATAAGGGAAACCTCGATTTTGTTTTAATTTTTTTTACTCAGAATGAAATATCTTAAGCGGTAGTATACAGTTTTGTAACACTGACCCTTGAGAAATAGGCTTTGCCCTTTTTATTATTTTTGTTTTAATTTAATCTATGACAACGTAACTAGAGGAATAAGGTTTTTTTGGTGTATTACCCTTGGGTGATCATAATGAATACCGGGGCATTTTCTAATTATGGAAATATTTCATTATCTGATACCATTATGTGTTACCACGCTAAATAAATTTGTGACAACATAATCCATATAATGGCTTCTTCTGACCACAGCGACCAATATAATTAATAATCAATATCATGGTATATACTGTATGTAAGAAAAGTATGTTTAGCATCTGTTCCCTGTGTATCAGAGAATCTAGATTAAACACACTTTCAGATCAGCTATCAAAGCCGTATCGGGAAAGATGTTTGTAAAGCATACCCATGGGCCAGCATTATTTTTCAATCAGGGGTTTTTCATGTTTTTTCCCATCTATAACAATGATGCTCTACCGGCGTGTAATTAAGTAACATGAATAGAACACAACGATGAGATTAAGTAACAAGAGTGGAACATAAGGGGCTGATTAAGTAACAGTGATGATAAGCAGGTGTGTGATTAAGTTGCAAAGATGATTTATAGTTTCGTGATTAAGTTGCAATGATCATTTAAAGTTTTGTGATTACGTTGCAATGATGATTTACAGTTTGTGATTAGGTAAAAATGATGATTTACAGTTTGTGATTAAGTAACAAGGATAGAACACAGTTGTGAGATTAAGTAACAATGCTAATTTGCCGTTAGATTAAGAAACAATGATGTCTGACAGCTGTGTGAGTAAGTACATGCATCGCCCGGGGCCTCAATCATGCTTCGGAGAGCTTTCAACAAATATTTGCTGCTCTGAAATAATTTGACAGACCCCGCCTTGATTTACGTAATTTCGAAAAGTATTTGCATCTTGACGCTCTGTAACCATCATTTACTGAACCCACCCAAACTCTCAAAAGTATGAAAACAAATCTTAAAGGTTACACTGCAACGGAATCGATAGTACTAGGGAGAATCGGCAATTACACACCAATACATCTTTTTTCAGCAACTCAAGCTGCTGCATGCGTTTCATATGGAAACGCAATTGCTCGTAATTGCATGACTGTCAATGAACAGAATTCAATTTAAATGTCATCAAAAGGCTTACCTTAGATGCTTCAATAGAGCTGAGAAACTTTTTGAGGAATTCGTCTTCGTCTGTCATTCTGGTTGCAAAAGCTGGGCTTTGCTATGAAATCCAGTTAAATAACAATTGTACGTTGATCTTCCTAGTGGATGCGTCGATCTTTATATAGCACTGAGATTTTTTTTAAAAAAAACATATATTTTCCAAACCTTAATAGAAAGATACTTCAGAATGTTATGACGTTAACAACCACAAATTCACTTTAAAAGTATATATGAGTTATTAGGTACAGAGTTGTGAAGTACGGTGGCGTTTCCTTTCGATGGAAAAAAAGTTCATCGATGAAAATAAGAAGATACTCGGTCTAAATTAATGTTGGCTCGTGACAAAAGTCCGTTTTAAAAGAAAGGTTCACAATGTAAGAACACAGATAACGTTACCACAATATCTATCTTCTTGATAGAAATGTTAACATCGAACACAACTTTGACAAAAATTAATCAGACCTCCTGTTGAGAAAAATGCGAGGTCGAAACGCAATCAAAACACGATTTCCAGTTGATAAATAAGTTCAAGACTGTTCCGCTCAAGAAAAATATGTATGTGGATGAAGTATTATGTCGAACACACAACAAACATCCCAGATGCTGTGTACTCTGTAACTAATCCCCGCGGTATGTGTGTGACATGTTTTAACCACGTGTTAACACAAGACACAGATGTACGCTCCAGATATAGGGGGCGGGACATGCTACTGGTGGCTGATGAGAGGTGACTCTCAGATACGGAGGCTGGCCTATAGTGTGTATATACCTGGCCTAGCCTCATCCCGATCGATTGCTGCTCGCGGTTGGAAAAGCAAGCTCGTCTTTGTTTCAAACTATCATTTATGTGGTCTCCAACTAATACTTTAGACAGATCGCAACGCAGCTAGTTTTGCTTCTTGTAATTGCTAATCATA
>JAUMHH010226797.1:0-11889 GCA_032359455.1 Chlamys rubida
ATCTTTGCAAAGACGTCATGTAAATACCACCCTTTTATTTGTTCAATTATGTGCACATTGCTTGCTTAAATGTATAACAGTGATTGTAAGCTTTTGTTTTTGTTTTGTTTTCACAATTATAACCATACTATTATCCATATGTTGTAAAACGCTTTAGAGTAATCTTATATAGGGCGCTATATAGATGTTGTATATTATTATTATTATTATATACAATGTATCTTTATGCATGTATTTCTGAATGTCTTCGTCGACGACAAAAGTGCAAAAAAAGCATTATTTGTGATTGTCAGATGCAATAAGGACATGTTTCAATAAGCATTATATGTGATGTTATTATAAGGACATGTTTCAAATAACATTATTTGTGATGGTAGAGTAAGGACATGTTTCGATGAACATTATTTGTGATAATAGAATAAAGACATGATTCAATGAACATTATTTGTGATAATAGAATAAAGACATGCTTCATTGAACATTATTTGTGATAATACAATAAATACATGCTTCAATGAACATTATTTGTGATAATAAAATAAAGACATGCTTCAATGAACATTATTTGTGATAATACAATAAAGACATGCTTCAATGAACATTATTTGTGATAATACAATAAAGACATGCTTCAATGAACATTATTTGAGATTGTACCACAATGATATGCATTGATTAATCAAAGGATTTCTGATGATAATTCATTAGATCCACTACATCTTAAAGTAATTAATTCAATGAATTTAGTCACAACAATTAAATCATAAACAACTTAACTCGTTTGAATTTTTTATCTTGTTTAGTCCTTTATTTCTTAAAAATTAGTCAAAAAACAATATTTTATAGCCATATACGTATATAGCCTCCTTTGCTGTTTCCCTCTCCAAAGTCTCAGCGCACTGTTAAACTTTGATCTTTTGGGTATAAATATCACCCTCAAAAACATACATGCATTTTATTTGCTAGACCCAATCTATTTTTGTAAAGAAATTAAGGTTTGCTTTTGGATGGAAAAACCAAGTTCACAACTGTGGTATGAACAGCAAGTGTAAGACCTGAATGCGACAGGCAAATCATTTTAGGAATATTCTAGGCATGATACTGGTAAATAAGCGCCGATGTATTACTAATGGTAGACCTAGGGTAATGTTTAGCTAATGCTTCTTTCTCCATGAGTGCCCATTTTATTTTGACATCTTTCTTTTTGGCTTGTCTTAGATGGAAAGGTTTTTCAAACTTCTGTTCCTTCATCTTTCCATTCAAGAGTTTCCCTTGTCTGTAGTGATACGTGCTGACACAATAGGTCTTCGTCTGCATTACCACCATAACCACAGTTGGAGAGATACTCATGCCGATTGGATGCGCAGACAGGAAAAATCATAACACCCAAATAAGAAAATACAAACAATGTTACTAGTGTGAAGATGAAATTTGATATTCAGGGCTAGGAAATATTAAGGATAGCCCGATAGTCTGAGACTAGTTAAATCTCCAGGAGGTATAATGGTTCTAAAAACTGCTAGCCTGATTGACTAATTAAAATTTGGTATAACTTATGTGAATAATAGTAGCCAAGTGGAATTTATACATGAATTATAAGTAAAATTGGAAGCTACTAGCCCGACTGACTAGTAGTTTTGCAAATAAATATACACTGCCTGTGTGAAGAACTATAGGAAAAGTTCTTTCGAAAACAATTTTAAATGAAGGGCCATAACTCCAAATATAGCGGAGATAGCTCCGATGCTATACCTTAAGGTGTGGGACAGACATTTTTTAAACAAGGGATAAGGGCATAACTTTATAACAAGAGGAAGTTAGTCAAATTTTATCCTAATACAATTCCCACAATGTAAAGTTTCTGTGTACAAAGAATCGACCATATTATAGCAGTATTTTGGAAGGAGTAGTGTTAACAATGTTTTAAAATAAAGGGGCCTAACAACCATGAGAAAATAGCGTAATCCGAATATTGTGTTGAATACATCAGCTACATGTTATGAAAATTTAGCTGAATACAGCAGGATAAGTTGTGCAAAAGAGTGTAAACATGAAAAATAAGAAAGAGTCATACTGCTTCTTGGGAAATAGCAATAACAAAAATGGTTTAAGGATGGATAGTCAAAATTGGACAGATACTATTTACAGAAAAGGTGTTTTTAATTATTATAAAAATGACCAAAATTTGACTTAAAAAAAGCAACCCAAAAAACCCAGTTGCAATAAAAACCAATTGCATGTATTCGCCACATAAAAGACAGTAGTTGCTGAATCATGTTGTTGGGCTAATCAATGTTACAAGAAATAGAAGAAAAATATTACTGAAGAAATAACACAAGACCAGAATCAAGTGGAATATTTCAGTCATAAAAAGTAAGTATGTGACATAAACTTTGTAGAAATAGTAATGAACCTTTTGGAGTGCTAGGTCTGATTGTGTTTTGTAATATGAATTTGAATGTACATGGTAGACATCAGACTAAAACATTTTTAAAAAACTTATTGACTTCAACATATATCCTGCTCATGTTGTATCTGTTTACACAACATCAATTTAGAATTTGACTTCTAAAGAGGAAGAATATCTAGTTTTTGCTTTATTTGCACCCAAATTGAAGTTAAAGGAATTATAAAACTATGATCCAATGACATATATATTTCTTCCAATTTATCTTTATATTACTGATATCAGATGGCTAGACTTTCTGCTCTCTTTAATGGAATTATTATTTTACATGTGGTAAGGTTATGTTGCAGATTGCATTATTGGATGATGGACAACTATCGACAGTATAAATGTGTGTCCCAAGCAGAAGGTTATGACAGTAATTATCAAAGTTTTAGGACAAATAGTGGAATAAAATAATGACCTGTAGCTTTAACATACATGCAGATTGAGAATGAATCATCAAAATTAAATATAACTGAAAAAGAACAAAAATTGCACCGATTTTATCAGCATAATCCCTGGTACAAGATATCTTTTCATTGACAGTGCATGTATAACAACATATACTTTTCACAATGCAAATTTGCACTCAGAAATATAACTTGATAAATATATTCATTTCGAACACACACAACAAATGAAGAAATTACATTGATACATATATGCAGCATTTTCTTTACATGATGCTATCACACTCCTGTTTAGCACTAAGCTACATGTATATATATATATAACGCTCCGTTTTAGATATTTGTATATGATGCTATTGATTGAATAACAAATATTAAATACAAAACTAAAGAAAAAAAGATAAAAACTGCATTATATTAAGATCTTACATCATACGACCGAGTAGACAGTGTTCCCTGTTATTGTTTATTTTTTGTTTATTTTCCTTAAATACCACAATGAAAATACTGATGATTGTTGTAAGCTTTATATCTAATGCATGAAAATGATGTTATTCTATCAATTCAATAAGTGGCAGGATGAGTATCTTTAAGGCCCTTCTTTGGAAGTTTCACCTCCTTAATTTGTTCAAAGATGTCCTATTGTATTACATGTACATGCCAAAAAACTAAGGCAAAAGTGTGACCGAAAATGGGTTTGGGGAGTTCCAGAAAGGTAAGGGTGAATCACATATTTAATTTGATGTTTTCACAATGAGCCAAAATAATACCATTTCTGTTTTTGGAAACATGTATTACATAAACAGGCATATGTAAAAGAAAAAAAACCCAGAAATCCAATCGTCACTTAAAGATTGTTTATATAAAACAGAGGATTTAGTCGGGGGATCTTTTAGGTAATTTTCAAATGAAAAAAAGTTTGTGTTCTCTATAATTTTCTTTCTAATTTATAACGTTTCTTATTTGAGTACACACTTTCTTTTTGTTTTATACTAAGTTATGGCTTCTAAACACTATTTAAGCGAATTAAAAGGTGCATGGCACCCTTTATATGCTATAAGTATATTGCGATTTCCCTCAAGGTCAAAGGTCAAATAAGTGCAATATTTTCAGTAAATTATTGTCCTGCCCGTTAATTTTAAACAGTTAAAGATATCTTGATCAAACTTGCAGTATACCTGCATCACCAGCAGAAGGTGTGCAGTGCACTCTGGAATAAGGTATTGTGCCCCACTATATACAAAGTTATGGCCATTTATTTTTTTAAATACCAAAGTTTGTACAGAGCATAAGTTCAATGTTATTTCACCTTTGTTGACCAAACTTTTTTTTTTTTTTTTTTTTTTTTTCATGTATAATAATAGGCTTTATTTTAGATTGTATAAAGTTGTGTTTTATCTTAAATATCAGATTCCGATATTAATATAGTACAACAGTGCCAAATACCAACATGATTTCAAAAGAATTTCTTACTCCAGTGGCGGACCCAGGGGTGTTGCCCTAGTCTAGTTGCCCGGGCAACACCCTTTTTCTGTGTCCAAAAATTATCTAATAAGATTTTCCTCCATTTCATATTTTTTGTTGTCTTTTTTTGTTGTTGACCAAACTTACCATTATGTATCTTGGGAAGGCGGAATCTCTCGCACTGAAATCGGGTCTTGTTGCCCACGATATATAGAGTTATATTTTGTATGGTCCTTTGCTGATTTTTAACACTGACGTTTGTCCACGGCATAACATCCATGTTATTTCACCTACGTTGACCAAACTTGCTATAGTTATGTATCTTGGGAAGGCAGATAGTCGAGTACTGAAATGGGGTTTCGTACCTAATTAGTAAATATAGCAACTAATAATACAGTACATAGTGAATACGTTTTGTTGTATACATTAAATGACCTTTATACACTAAATTTAAATTTATAAAATAATAATGAGCCAATAGAGGAGCCAGATTTTAATCAGATGTGGGATGATTCCTATTTGTATACACATGTTAATGTGTCTATAGTACCATAGCTGCCGAAACTTAACCAATTGCAAACGTAAGACAATTTAACATGAACCAGAATAATTTTATAAGTTTAATGGTTTATAATTTACACACCTTAATCTTGATGTGACCTTTCTATTCTTCCAAATATGCATATTGGCTTAAATAAGGGGAGACATATGTTTTTGTTTACAACAAAATTTTAATTTTTGTACAGATAGATTTCTTGGAAACTGTTTGTGTAGTGATAGTACCTTATGCAGTTGTGCCATCTGAAATAATGTTTTTCGTTTCGAACTTTTTGAAGGGAGTTATTGCCCTTTACATGAAACAAGTAACAACAATTTTTCCGCCTATGCATTCGCTCATTTTTCAATTTTGTGTTTCAGACCTTTTAAAGACAGTTATGACACTTGACAAAACTTTGTTCATATTGCATTTGCTAATTTTTCAATGGATTTCATTTGATCTTTTAGCGTAGTCTTTTATCATATCCTGATCACAGTGTTCTCGGTGCTTTACATTAGCTTAGAAACTGAAGCGTAAATGTGACTGTGATTACACTTCTCTTTCGTTAACGAAAAATGGCAGAATATATGCCCTCGACAAGAGATAACATTGATAGTTCAGGTAGCCTACCCCAAAAAGTCAAAAATCAATGTGATCACAAATTTTAAACCAGAATACAGAGAATGCCATTAAACAATTTACGTGTATGCGGGGGGTATACTTGTCGCTCTTTTTTTGACAGCTATAGTTTATGTTTGTGCCTATATAAAGCTAGTACGAGAATATATGCAACGTTTCTGACAAGTGTATACTTATTTTTTATGTCTAGGCTTTAACGAGCTGCCAGAGTACAACAATGGAGCCATGCTAACAGTCGCAGGTGTCAACGGCCTTGGTACTACACAAACTGTGGTAAAGTTTGGAAGTAAAACAGACGTGACGAGTGTGTTTGGTGTTGACGTGAGGCCATTTTCGACTGCACTAGGTTTGCCAAGCGGGGTGGGTGATGTAGAAATGACAAATCAATATCAGGTTTTTGGAATTCATCCGAGTGCAAACTTTTTTGAAAAAGGGGACTCAGGTTCTGGAGTGTTTTGTGAGGACCATCGCGGGGTTTTACGCTGTATCGGAATGGCAATCGACAACGTCACTATTTGTGATTACCACTATAGAGCAGGAGTTGTTACGCCAATCGAGGCAGTGTTGCAAGCACTTGGTCCAAATATCACCCTAGCTACCTTTCCATGAGTGTAACGTACCATAAATTAGTGCAACATAGATAGCATACATGGTAAGGAAGAATTCCACTTCACAGTTGTTTTCCTCTTTGTTACCTCCTTATATATTGGAAATCGAGCTAAATATGTGATTAATTTTTTTCTTTACATTTTCTTCGCTTAGCATAGTATTTACCTTTTATTTTAATATTGATCCTGGGTAGGACCATTCAACTAAAGTGTAAGATCAGCAGTGTGCAAGAGCGGTGTTGATATCGGAAACTTTGTGGATTTTTTTCTGTTTGCTATCAAAACTCAAATTCCGAAGTGAATGTGATTCTATGAAATTACATTGTCAATGGTGATGCTAAATTTGAACTTTATGGGACTCTATCGTATCTGCGTGACTTTGTTTTAATAAGGGAATGTGTATAAATAAAGCCCCTTAAGAATTCTTGATATACTTTGAAAGCTGTTTATTTATAAAACAGTGTTGAATATAGCAAAAACATTCATTACAGTGTCAACACATTCTTATCCATTTTACAAAGGCATTTAAACTTTGTGAACAATAATATTCAAATTAATTTGAAAACAGACAAAAACAAAGAAACAAATGGATCGTTTACCAAACTGATTGACAGTATAAAACCAAAACCGGTGCTCAAGTAATGAAGCATTCATATATTTCTTTGTTGATTATTATTCCTTCCTGTAATAATTGTTACTGTAATATGTAACTTGCATTAATAGAATGACAGCTGTATGTGTTGTTAATTTTCATATTCAGCGCTTAGATACATTTGGCATAGTCAGACAACATGTAACATTTCTTGTAAAAATGTGAATTGTGCTGCAGCTTTGATTTCAAGTAGTTCGGGATTAAAATGCTTTCATATGCAATTCATAGGCCCACTACATTATAGGAAAACGACATGAACCTGTTATCAAGTGGGTTTTAATAATGCCTTTGAACCTCATCTAAAAGCTGTTTAATAGTCCCTGGACATAACACAGTTCTTTTGTCAGTATGTGCTAACCTTAGATCATAGTTTGTATTGTAATAATCATAAAAGAATATTTAAAACATAACAATATGTTCGATCATCATGATTAGTGACGGCGTTTATTAATGACGTCACATCGCAAGGGGTATATCCGTTAAAAACGAAAATTGATTGATGCAGTCGTCGCAGAAACCGAGTCGCTACAATGTATCAAGTTATTTGTTGATTTGCTGATAGCAACATTTCATTTTGAACGAAATGGGAAACGGACGCACCGGACAGTGAGGTAGTGAAAGCGTGAGTCTTAACTAGCATCATTGACATGTAGTATGGTCAAAGACATTGTTCATCGTGATTTTGTAAAATATGATTTCATTGCCGCATACTAAGGTATTGTTACTATTATATAAATAAACAAATACTTTTACTTTTATTTGTTATTGGTTTACTTAATGATTTGCAGTACGATTGTAAAAATTACTTAAACAACAAGTGGTGAAATGAAGTATATTCTATAGCATTGAATTAATTTTAGTATGAATATAATTTTTAGTTATCGCATATTCAACATAAATTAATTTTAAATATTGAAATTTTTTCTTTAATATCTCCTTGTTTTGAAATGTTACATCACCATTTAACAAATACATCGTAAAAAACATAGTATCGGTATTTAATCACATTGTCCAGGAATACTTGGATATAATGTAAATGTGGTTTAAAAACAATTGAAAGTTTATTCATTTATCAAGCACATATTTTCAGACACAGTGTCCATTCAAACGGTATTAAATCTTGTTCAAATGTTTCTTATGTTTAATACGGTTATTATTCAAATTTAAATAATGCAATGATGCCGAATAGTTGGGGAGAACGAGAAAGGTAATGTTTTGGCAAAGAGCGTGGACGTTGCGAGTGTGAATGAGAGCCGCCATTTTGTGAAACCACGTCAAACACAGCTTCAGACAGGTTCGTCAGTCGAGATCGCTGGAGTGTTTATATCATTGTTGCTATTTCTATTGATGTTTTTCTTTACATGATCCATTTCTGGTATTGTCAAAACTACATAACTAAAAAGTTGAGATAAATATTGTTTTGGTCGTTATATGCATCAGATAGTTCTGGTACCATGGGTTCAAACATGAGTCCACCTTTAATGCACAGTGTTATGAGAGAATTTGGAGAGGTGTGAGGAATTGTTCATTGTATAATCTAATATGAGTTCCTTAATAAAGGGCACCTGTTTAGATGTGCAAAAACGTATCCTATACTTCCTAGTTACTATATGTTTAAATGGTTGTGGTATCTATGTAAAGGGCTGAACAATGGGCAAAGATCGTTACAACAATTGCGTTCTCGAGTTATACTTCTTTTTCTACCTGAATTTGTCCTGGCATAGTTCCTCTTGTGCGTACATATGTTTGAAAAACTTAGCGCAATGAATTTTACTAGTTTGACTTTAAGTTCAGACAATGAGTCTTAAAAGAACCTGTACCGCCCTTAGTGCAGAAATAATTGTAACTTTATTTTTTGCATCATCGAACTTATTTTTAAATAGGTACATGTATTTCACTACCGAGTGTGATGTTAGTCGCTGTCTTTCAGGTGGGCTGAGTGCTATTTGTAATCTTTCTGGCTTATGATTACATTGAGATATAGAAATGGGATACACTTTATAGTGTTGCAAATATTGCGTACAATGTATTATGTTGATTTAACCTCCACCCGACCTTATTATTTACCTATCAAGTTTATATTTTGGAAAAGTTGAAAACATTATTAATCTCAAGATCCCCGATACGTAACGTATGAACGTTTAAGTTATTGGTTATAATTAAATTCACATCGTTATATCTGTATCGATAGGTGTTTTATGACAGTTAATATGGAACGTTTTTTCCACCTTGATCTCATTAATCAATCGATTAATTGACATATGATATAAGCCATAATGTTTGGTACTTAACACATTTGTACGCTTCCGTGTTTTTACCGCTGGCAACATAACATACATGTATTGTTTAGTTAAATTCCATCCTCTCGATTAAATGTAGGTGTCTTGTCTGTTGTTGCAAGGTATGCATTGATTTATAATGTGATCTTGATTTGAATTTGAACATTTTATTGCCTTAGAATGTTATATGTTCGAAAAATGGAAATAGTATCATAATAATTTCCAAGAATACTGACTAATAGCTCATTGATCATTATGTTCTGTGTATAAGCCCACGTTCTGACCTTATACAAAAACTAGTTTAAACCCATCAAGAGTAGTTACTGCATTTAAGAGTCATATGTTCGAAAAATAATGTAAACTCAAGAATACTGATACATATATACATATCGGGAATCTTTATGGTCTGTTTATAAGCTCACGTTATAGTGACTTTAAAAATTGTTTAAGCCAATTAAGGTAAGATAAAGACCTGAAAGTGAAATGATTGTTCAAATCCAGTCAATCGACCTGTCAACCAACGCCAATTAGCTTGACAACAAGCATAGTTGAATTCTTCCGTTTTTTATTAAGCCGGTGACATATATGGAGTTGTTTTTCTTCGAAGGTTATTTTTAATCCAGATATAGAAACGGGTTTTTCTTGTACATTAATGAAAATGCTGCGGATACCATTATGTTGGCGTTTATTTGACATGTTTATTGAACATAAAACGAAATGTTTCCCTAATAATTATAGCTAAAGAACACTAATAATTATTGTGTTAACTGTCATGTTGTGTTTGTAATTACCGTATTGTATCTAAGAGGTCCAATAAGCATTATTCTCCCCTTTAGGAAGTTTGTTGTACATCAGGTGAAATATAAGTTTCGCAACAAAATAAAGACTGTCGTTTAGTTAGTTAGTCGTTATTCGAAATACCGAAATACTTTGTAACCTGTTTTATGGAAACCCGTGCATTTTCGGGGAAAGAAAATGCGTGATGTATCTCACTGCACGATCGAACGAAGCGACTAATGTTGATCCCATAGCAGACTGGAATGGTGGTATCTTCCCTGCCTTCTATTAAGGAGACATTGAAGAAGTAAAGAATATACCTGCTGTATCCCACTGCATGTGTATCGTAAAAGGCGACTATTGTGGGTCCCCTGATTCTTGAATCAGGGGTTTTCTTCCATGTCTTCTACAAAGGAGTCATGAAAGAGAGCAAACACAATTTGGTGCCGCCCATTGCAACACCTGGACTCTTTTTTTCGTTTTCTATCGCTCCTGTCTTCTTTCAGTTTTATAACCCTGGCTGTTGCAAGGACGTTAACAAACAAACAAACCATTTTTCTAAGAAGGAAAGTAAAGATAGAAATACAAATTTGTATAAAATGGCTCCAGCTCCTCAATATGTAGCGCTTTTTTAAACAGCAGTTTCATTGTTTTCCTATAAATAATCAGCATGTGTAGCTTTATGTAGCTGTTACATGAACAAGGATGCAAACACCTTTCCCTGATTTGTTCTGAGGACTAGGAAAAAAGCTTGATCATCGGAAACCATATATGTTTCCAATACACCTTCTTCTTTAAAGGGATTTTGTCTTTATCCCCGATTATCACTCAAAATGGTTAGATTCGTATGCTTTTCAGTCAGTTATATGCTTTTCACATAAGTGATTTTTAAAGGTTAACAATATCCAACCTCTTGCATCTTGTTTTACTAGAGCCAGTTTAGTTTCAAATGCTGTCACTATTTACCACGTGAAGGACGTCAATGAACGTCTTATAGTGTCTATCATATGCCTACAATTTGTACCAAGTTTTCTTGTTATATATCAATAGAGGTTAATGAACCTTTGATCTATGTTATATACAACTAACATAATATTTGATAATTGAAACTATAAGCTTTTGTTGTGACAATCTTTTACTCATCATTAATAATGAAAAAATCGTTGAACACGTTTTGTTGTTATTTTCTTTAAATATAATCTATTGTACCAAAACGAGTTTCATTCTCAGGATGTGCTCTTTCTGGTGTCCTATGTTTGGTAAGTGTTCTTATAAAATGTAGACGAGTGCGAATGACTTTACTGCTATATTAAAAGTCTATTACAGAGGATATTCGACGAACCTTGTTTAACTCTTTTGCTAGCTTATAAGGCCTGATTGGCTATATCTGCCCCATCTTTTCTTTTTACATACTAGCAGACAAGAAAAACGGTTGAGAGTTTTGTCCGATGAGATGGTTTGCCTATCATCTGCTACCCAACTTTTGGTATATGTTATAGCTAAAAAAATATTATTTTCTTCTACAAAGAAGGAACATACTTGAAAAATTTGAACTTTATTTTGAATAAGGTTGTCAATATTCTCTGCAGAAAGACAAACAGGGATTCATGTGGTGAAATTGAGAACAACTTTAAAAATAACTTCACTTTCCGATCGAGGAAGATATTTTGATTCAATTTGCTCTGAAGGATATTTGGTGCCACGGTGAATCAATATAATATGTGTCGATTGAGAGTATGGCCCACTTAGACAGAACGGCAGGGCTTAATAGAAGAAATAAATGTAGCTCTTAAAACTGCCTCTGTACGAAATTAAACAAGATTCAACTAATTAAATGAAACAAGATTGTGCCAAGAGATCTAACATTGTAAACAAAGAGAGTGTAGTTCACAGGAGGCAAAACGGTTTGAACAGATAGTGCAAATAGAGATCAATGTTTAACATCTTTCTCCTTCGACACCAATGGAGCGATGGAGAGATACTTATCATATTTAAAGTTGGGATTTGATATTGTGCGGCAAATATGTGGTCGTCCCCTTAAGCACAGTGACGGAGTCAAAAGAACGGGGCCGT
>JAUMHH010226808.1:0-11888 GCA_032359455.1 Chlamys rubida
TGTTATACTGGAAACACACTACATGTATAATCCTTTGACTCATACAACATTTGTTATACTGGAACCACACTACATGTATAATCCTTTGACTCATACAACATTTGTTATACTGGAACCACACTACATGTATAATCCCTCGATACATACTACATTTGTTATACTGGAAACACACTACATGTATAATTCCTTGACACATACTACATGTATAATTCCTTGACACATACTACATGTATAATTCCTTGACACACACTACATGTATAATCCCTCGATACATACAACATTTGTTATACTGGAACCACACTACACGTATAATTCCTTGACACATACTACATGTATAATTCCTTGACACATACTACATGTATAATTCCTTGACACATACTACATGCATAACCCCTTGACACATACATCCATTGACACATACTACATGCATAAACTCTGGACACATGATATAATCTCTTGAAACATGTTAAATAATTGACACATTATACATGTATTATCCCATGACACGTGCTTTAATCCCCCGAAAAGTGCCATGATACTTTGACACATGCTATAATCCGTTGACACATGCTACATGTATGATCCCCGGACGCATGATATAATACGTTGACACATGATATAATCCGTTGACACCGGATTATATCCGTTGACACATGATATAATCCGTTGGAAGCTGCTCTTATCTCTTGGCTTTGTGATTGTGATCGTACTGCATTTTAATACTTAATTTATAGGCTAACATACAACACTGATAACTATATTAACCATTTCATTAACCCATTCCCTCACTAAATCGACTTTGAGACGACGGCTTCCCTGACCAATTGTTTTTCCGTGTTACTTATATAACGTAAACCCCCGGCATGTCTTATTTTAACATATTTTTCTAATTATTAACGTTATGAAATAAGCAACTAATATTAGTGTAGTTTGCAGACATTTTACTTTATTTGGTTTTCTTTATAATTCAACTCCCCCTCTCCCTCCCTTAACAAAAAGTATACGGGAGTTCGTTTTTAACAGAAAGCGTTACGGGATTCATCAACGAAAGTTTTAAATAACAATGTGACTCTTAGTTCAAGTGTTAATGAGAGTATGTTTTACTTGGACAATGTCAATAGGGTTTTATATATACATTTGGAATATTGTTTGCAAACATATAAGGTGATATAATTTATTGTTTATATGCATACATCATTAAACACTGATGAGCTTGTTTATTTCTTTTAGTTATTATGTTTGTAGTATCATATTATTACCTGTGCACCTCACGGGACAGAATAGACTGCAGTATCTCACTGCTTGATCAACAAACGACTTGTGCAATCTCCGTATGTCTGTGGTGTCTTCCTGTCCACCTTTGGTTATCTTGCTGTCAGATTAACATGACCGTTAGAGTATCATGCTGCCTTCACCAGATTATAACATCCTCGAAATACCAGGGCTGTGCTCACATACGTTATCTGTCAGAATAGCATGACCGTTAGAGTATCATGCTGCCTTGACCAGATTATAACATCCTCGAAATACCAGGGGCTGTGCTCACATACGTTATCTGTCAGAATAACATGACCGTTAGAGTATCATGCTGCCTTGACCAGATTATAACATCCTCTAAATACCGGGGGCTGTGCTCACATACGTTATCTGCACCCATTTAACAATTGATTAGTTTCAGATAAAACAAAAATAAATAACCAATTGCAAAGCTTATAAGTTAGAGGAGCGTCACCCGACTTAAAAGACGGTCAATTTACAGTTACGGTACCCCGTAATTCTTTTGAACAACATATTACATACAGTATGGGTGTAGAAAACGTACGTGACGTAACTAACCCCTGAAATTTTGAGGATGTGCGTTTTGAAGACACAAAATTTTGAACGACCTAAAGCTATACCCGTAAGCAATAAAATACCATGTAATGCTCATTGCGATATATCACGAGTTAGTACAGCATTTTGATTACTGATTCCAATATAGTAAACATTGAAAGATATTAAAGATATGGAAAATAATGTAAATGTTCTATCAAGTTTCTTAGCATTTTATCTAACCTACTTCTAGCTTCTTCTTCAAAAGTGTAAGTGTTCATATGTTAGGAGCATGTATCGCATTTCCTTCATCACTAATGAACAAGCGTCCATCTTCAGTATGAATATGTAAATTTAGCATCGGTATTTTGTATTTTTCTTATTTAGCTTTAGAAAATAACAGATTCCAGATGGTTCATCTATATTTCAGAGTGTATTCTGTAATAACTTTACGCAGCATCCAAAATCCTCCATGTTTAGATATCTTCAGGTTTTAATTCTTTTGAAACACGCAATACGTCTTCCTTATGAGAATAATATTTGCGGCATACTTCACACATTAGAGTTAAGTGGAGTCTCCTCCATGATGCTGCGTCATTGTTTGTACATGTACAATTGCATGTACAGTTGGTATAGATACATTGTACTAGTCGCTCGGTTTGCAATCTTGCTGAACTTATTGAGATAACAGGAGTACTTGTTAGAGGTGTTAGTCTCCTAGTCCTACCTTTATATCGTAAATCACACCATGTATTCAGATATGTCCTTTTCATCGATAAAAGCGCTCTATATTCATATCCAATTAAACATGAAGACATGTAGGATTACAACACACACAATGACATCTAATTTATATTTCAAATACTTTTTATTCCGTATTTATAATCATAAATTAGTTGACACAAAAAATGACAAAAACAAAACACATGAGTTCTGCCTTATGTATAATATTATAGTAATCGTATATATGTATATGGGATTATATATAAACATTATGTAGGTTGACCGTACATCTAGAAAACGATAATACTAGTTCTGTATTAAGAATGTAGAGATATTTATAACGCCATACATTTACTAGATATATATATATTAAACATGTATAAAAAAATTGGCAAATCAAGTCAAAACAGAAATCTTTAAAGCACTTGCATTCAAAAAGCAAATCAAACAACCGAAAACACTCACCAAATAAGTATCCCCACATAATCACCCATCTCTTAGAAAATCAGCACTCCAACATAATCACTCATCTCTTAGAAAATCCGCACTCTAACGTAATCACTAATCTCCTAGAATATCCGCACTCCAACATAATCACATCTCCTAGAAAATCCCCACTCCAACATAATCACATCTCCTAGAAAATCAGCACTCCAACAAACTCACTAATCTCCTTGGAAAACAGCACTCAACAAAAAAACACTCTCAAAGAAATTCGGTTCTTTCACGCAATCACTTAGGAAATTAGCCACTAGCATACTTTACAGGAAGTGTTATTATTTGTATTATTTAAAGGTACCTATATTTAGATCTAATGAGACACACACAGCTAGATTTACATCAGTTGCTTAAGGTCTCATTATTTCTTGAAGTCACGTTGTCTTTATTATTTCTAACACCAAGAATGATCGTTATTTCATAAAATTTATTCTGAAAATATTACTTATAACGATTAATTTTACATTGTAAATGTTTTTAAAATATGTCTTTTGCCAAATGGTATTAAAATGAATAACTTGTGTGTCTACCTTTTCTGACAATGCACAATAACAGATATCCTTCTTGGAGCGGTGCTCCAACCTATTCACATAGCTGCTCAGAAAACACTAACACACTTTCCATCCCATTTCATTCTTACTTTGTTTTAATCTCGGACATTTATTTCTTGAAGACATTTTTCACATATTAATTTAAACAAAGTCAAATTAACAAGCCCTATGTATAAGACGGATACGACGCTTCATTTGACCGGTGGGTTCTTGCAGATTTCCTTAAAAGATTTGCATGACTTCTAACAGACATACTAAATTGTCTGAATGAAAACTAAAATCAAACCATACTAATATACAATATACATCATTTTGATTTAAAGCAATCACTGTACTAAATAACATCCACTCATCCATACAATATCTCAATGAAAGCTGAATTTGAGAGTTCACATAAACTGTGATCTGTTCCAACATGATCAACCGAGATTGCTGTAGTAGTCGTGATAGTATCTAGACTAGAGACCAACACACAGCTTGTATATATAAAACCTTTCTCATGCTTAACCATTTTTCCTTCTTTGCTCAATCCAATTTTCCAGTAACTTGCTTATATCATGTGACATGGTCAAAAAAGTAAAGTTGAAACATTGAAAATGTTATTTGGCTGTAAGACTTCGCCAAATCAACGATTTGTTTTTGTTTGAATTTTGTAAATTGTTGTTTTATTTATAAAGAAACCTGGCTACAGCATCTGAGGTTGAGCATGCGAACAGTCTCACAACTACAGGCCCAGATTGTTGGAATTTCCATCTTCAAACGTAATCAATAGATGTCAACTTTCTGCATTAATAAGTGACTGCATCGCCTGGATATTTTGGTACATGTACAAGATGAGATCTACAAGATTTTCGACACTTTGACGAACAATTCAATCTTGTAATTTGTTTGCTTTTCGTGTCCTGCTTGTTGCTTATTTTATATTATAAGTTTCTTCAGCATTTTTCGTCTTTTTACAAAAATGTGCTGAAACATCCTTTTCTTTGGCACTGAAGCTTTTGGGTCCAAAACGTCTAGAATTCGTTTACAAATCTCAACTGAAAATGTAAATTCATTGCACTCATATATGTCTACTTCTGCATGCTTACATTTCCATCCAGATCCATATTGCCGAGAAGATATAGCATTAAAATCTAAATCACTTATTAAATTAATGCAGAAATATGTGTGGCTGGGAAATAGCTTTTCCAGATTTTTGATGCTTCAATCAAAAAGCCAGTAACTAACTCTCTATATCTTTTTGAGTCATGTGCGATTCCTAAACATCATCAATTTTAAATATTCTCTTGTAATCTGAAACATCACAATGTATCAATATTATTTTAATTTGGCAAGGTTTGCAAATAGTCCATGAATAAAAGCTACATTTTACAACAAATGCACAAAGGTAATATTATTCAGCAACTTTTTTCTAAATAACAAACGGTTTTCACATGTTTTAACCTGTTGTGCCATATAATTTATATTACAAAATATTAAATATAATGTAAGTTTATGACAAAAAGGACATTTCATATATATAGTTAATATATTTGATATCAACATATCATACAATTTGACAATCCATACAATACTTAATGCTTAGTGTTCATACATATATTTGATACAAGTTTATAAAACATTACAAAATCATAAGACCCACTAGGAATAGCAAGAGGCCCAAGGGCCTTAATAGCTCACCTGGTATTTCATTTTCAATTTAAACCCTGCTGAATACCATACCAGTTTGACAAATAGATACAAGAATACAAGCTGCTATGCAAGAAGACACCAACAACATGAATGTATTCTTCACGCCCAGCAGTTTTGTTCATGGTTATAGGGTAGGAATCTCAACTGTACCCATGTTATAGCCCAGGGAGGTAGTCTCCAGGAGTGGGTCTGGACCTCCAGGGCAATCCCGGTAGCATGAATGTTTTCTGCTCGTCATGCATAGCATATATTTGGTCGATTGGTGGGGATAAAATACCTAAATTCATTCGGGAGGTATAGAATTTTATTGATTTACCTCTATTCCCCTATTGACCCCCATTCCTCTGCCACCTTGGGGGCCACACGCTCCATTTACATAACATTGAGGCCCACTTGCCAAAGGATGCTCTAGACCAAATTTGGTTAATATCCCTACATTTGTATGAATTGAGAAGCATTTTGAAGATTTAACTGTACTTCCCCTATTTGGCCCTGCCCTCCGTCCCTCTGTAGTGGGGGCTACATCTTCAATATATACGAAGTCGTCATTGCCTACAGGTTCTCTAGTTCAAAATCGGTTAAAATCGAAGGAGAAAGATTCAGAACAGATTCCTTAATTTCCCCTTTTGGGCTCTGGCCCTTTGCCCCAAGGGGGATCCATACCCTCAATTTAAACAAAATTGATAAACCTTTGGGAAAGGATGATCCAGGTGAAATTTGGTCCGAATCCACTCAGCCATTAAGAACAAGTACCATTTGGAAAAAAATTGACGGAAGATGGATGGAGGACGGACACTGCGCCAGGGCATCAGCTAACTTGGCCCTTTGGGCCAGGTGAGTTAAATATATTTGGCACTTTTCACACACAAAAGAAACACAGGGAAATGTTACTGTACACATTGTACTACATATTAACATTGAAAATATTTTGGCAATATGGATAACATTTTCTTATTTAGCTATACAAATGCTTGAAGTATTTTAATATTTTTTTTATATGGGATAAATGTGGATACCATGGGCACATATTCTTGTTTGTATTCCTATTCCCCAAGCCAAAGAAAGGTACCCGTTATCTATTTTGCCAAAATAGTTTCCACTTTCTTTATCAAAGGCAAGGGGAATACAAAATCCAAAAAGGTAGACCAGGTTATTATTCCTGCATGAACCTATCAGGTATATAAATTTGTCGGTCTAAATGGTTCTATCATTACCAATTTAAGATTGATGGTTTGCGGGACTACCCTCAAAGTGTTATTTTTGATATTTTGACACTGATAGTCAATGGCAGTAACTGTCCTTCGAATTCCCACATGATATTATTTTCATAAATGTGCATTTATATTTATTGCTCTGGATGACAGCAGAATGATAAACCTATTCAAGCACTTCAAATCTAAGATTGTATCATGTGATTAATTTGCAGATATTACTCAATCTTTCAAGCCCATAAACAATATTCACATTTCTACTAAAATTATTTATTACTGAAATATAGTCATTTAATTCTTGCTGCCGCAACTTTTATAAATGTTGTATGAGCTAGTGAAGGGATAACACAGTTGTATTGCAGAAACCCGTCAACATGATAAAAGATACAGAGCCATGAAAACCAAAACCATCCTAAAATTTGAATTAAACCTTTCAGTCTTTGATGACACTAAAATTCTGTCTGAATAACACACAAATGTAACAAGTGTATTTATTTAAATGTCATTACATACCATGGAAGAAAAAAGGTTGCTGACAAATATAGTGAGACAACAATAATTATGAAAATAAGGGGAGATAACTACCAGAGTGAAGAAGGCGAGACAACGATGAAAGTAGAAAGTAGGGGGACATAACTCATAATGAAGTTAAGGGAGGAAAACTGTCATAGTGAAGGTAAGGGGAGATAACTGTTTCAGTGGCGGTAAATGGAGAAAACTGTCATAGTGAAGGTAAATGGAGAAAACTGTCACAGTAAAGGTAAGGGGAGATAACTGTCACAGTAAAGGTAAGGGAAGATAACTGTCACAGTAAAGGTAAGGGGAGATAACTGTCACAGTAAAGGTAAGGGGAGATAACTGTTTCAATGAAGGTAAATGGAGAGAACTGTCATAGTGAAGGTAAATGGAGCAAACTGTTATAGTGACCGAAGGGGAGATAACTGTAAGATAACAAACATTCCTAGGATTGGAGTGACAGCCAAAATATTTCAAAACTGAATGCACGTTAAATTCAATGTTGAAAATTCAGCAGTGTGTCACCTTATTTTGGAAGACTTTCAAAATGTTTACCGGTATGAAATTAAAACATAAGGTCACGAGGGGAATATTTCATTACAGATCAGAATAAAATCATTGTGACATCACACACTATGTTATTACATTATAAAACTACTATTATGAACCATTGGCTGAGATTACAGGAACCTAGAGCAGCCACAGGATAAACTTGAGTAATTTATAACATGCATTTACCTATCACACTAAGTCAACAGGTTGATCTTGCACTATTTACTAGACTATATATGAAAAGTAGATACAGTGTTAACCTGCCTTTGTACAAAGTTATAACAACCTGAACAATACGAAAATTGGGATATCACCATACAACCCAAACTTGAACAATATCAACAATATGGTAGTTTTAGACACTAAACAAGTTTGTATAATAGTGACTATGTGTGGATACATTTTCACAACCATAAAAACCTCACATAATTGTGCAGTATTACTATGAGTAAAACAACCACAAAAACCTCACATAATTGTGCAGTATTACTATGAGTAAAAGACAATCTATTCCAATGTCAACATTAGCTTCCAGAATGTTGAATACTGTGCAGCAGTTTTTTGCTGAGTAATTTTCATCGTTATCAGCCTAAAAATCACATCAAGAATGAACTTCACTAAACCTCCTCATAACGTTTTAGGACTATTGTGGGTATTCAATGTCCTGTCTGTTATTCATCCTGTGAATTTGATCAGACAAAAACGTGAAGAAAATTTGATTGCAAAAATATAAAGTAAAATTTGTACTTAAATATTGATATATTAATGGGATGCCTCGAATGAAGTTCATTGCATTTATTATACTAGTGTAGATATTTGTTAAACTTTTGGACACTCCCTTTTTGGCTCATTAATTGGAAAATTAACTCAATTGTTGGGACTTCATGTCTATCCTATACTGCTCAAACTACTATTTTTGAACTGCTTTATTTACATTTACTTTCGCCTTACTTTTCTTTAACTTTTCTCACTGCAATGGTGTGCCAATATTGTTGGAGAAGCAGCACCTTCATCAAGCTATTTAATGGTTATTGTCTGGTGTTAGGGATGTCTAAAGGATCATATACCTGTCACTCACAGAAATCCAGACTAGCTACCACAGGAATTTAGAACAACGAAGATTTTCTAGGGTCGGAATAGCCCAGAATAGCAGTCAACATTAACCCTATCTCCGTAAGGATGTCAGGGCAGGATAAGAGAGTTGTGGAGCAGGCGTGTTAGGTGGATGGCCAGGGATTTAGCAGTAAGTCTCCTCCCACCTACCAGGATTTAGGGCTGATGGCGTTTTTCATTAGAGGATAGGATTGAGGGAGGTGTTGTTGGAGGAAACCCTCTAGAGTTCCTCTGGAGGTTGGAACTGTAGAGTTCGACGAACCATGGTTTGGATTGAATTAAGGCTTTGGACACAGCTGTGAAAACTTTCTTTGCAGCATTTCTGTTAACTTTTGTTGTATGGGTAAATGTTTTCTTACACCAGAAATTGGTGTGGGACGGATAACAAAATTTAAGTAATTTTAGTAATTTTCACCCTTTTAGAACTGTGCTTTTATGTTTTTGATATTCTGGGACCATACTGTAAATCGTTTGGATATTTGTTGTGATATTTAATTTTAAGACTTATTTTGGATAGTTAGGAGTCAAAGAGTATCTCCTTAATTTTTCGATAATTTAATTACAGTAACTGTTACTTTAATCAAAATCTCCATTTACTTGATATTGACGCATTTTTTTAAATTATGTAAAGTTTTCAATATTAAGGACTTAGTCGAGGTTGTATTATCAAGTTCGAATTTGTTGGGATTACTTTATTTAAATTTAAATTTAATTTTTTACATGACAATCATGCGATGTTTTAGTTGTCAGGGTAGAGAAGAAATGAGATCCAGAATATACTGACAAATATGTTAGGAGATAAAAAATAACTTTGAATGAAAAGGAGGATTACAGCATGCATTTTTTTTTTTTTCTTCTTTCTTTTTTTGTATTACCGAGAACAATTTCATACCAGGTAAAGTTTTTTGGCTAGAGCAATGTAGAACAAGTAGTACTGTACTGTAAATTTTCCCCTTTGTGGTAAACATCAATTACCCTGTACACTATTTTAGCAGATTGTCATTCTAAGATAATGCCCGGAATTAAATATTTTGGTTCAAAGAACTGTACAGTTAAAAGTTAATTTGCCAAAGGAAACTTTTGGCTACAATAAACAATGCTATAGATACATGTACAACAGTAAAACATGATAATAATCTGACAAATCCTTAATGCTGTAAGTTGGCCTAAGTCAATGATGTGCACCATTAGTTGAAGAATAGGCATCACTCCGTAGTCGGGAAGAAGTTGTACATACATTCCTCACAAAAGGAATCTTATTAAAGAGGTTTTCCATTGGATTTTCACAACATTTCATCGTATAAAATATTACATGCATTATGATTATATTTCCAGCATCCAGAACAGTTTCTCCCCATGACATTTTTTATAGTTTTTCAAGAAGATTGATATCCTTCAAACAATTATTTCTCAAATATTCATGTTCAGACATGAAACTTCCGAATAATTTTCGACATTTAACAACAGTTTTAAAGTCATTCACTTATACATAGCAACCATTTGATATTCAAAAGTCATAAGAAATCATAAAAAGTTATTTTGGAGAACATGTGCACTGGCCAGCAGGAGACAGAGTGTTGGTTATTTGTGAGAATTTGATCAGATGTACTGTCCTAGAGCTGTGTAGAAGTCCTGCAAACATATGAGGAGCTGTGAGAATTTTGGTCGTTCTTCTGGCGTTCCAGCCCAGCAGCAAGCCATCACAGAAAACCTACAACACAACAGCAAGCCATCACAGAAAACCTACAACACAACATATTGGTACAGTGGTATCTCAACTTATAAACGCCGATTTGGAATTTTGTGGTTATTTTTTAAAGTTTCAAATTTATTTTTTTGGTATGAATTTTGAACAGTTACACTATCAAAACATTTCTTGTATGTATCCATTTATAATCATATTTACAAACATGTAATACAGTAAATATGTAATAGGCTGCCAATACGGCACTCACAGCTAGCATTCAACAATTCTAGCACTACCCAACCACGTACTCATTTACAGCTGAGTAGACTGGAACAAGCAGAGTAAATTATCTTGTTCGAAGATACAACACAGTGCCGTGACGTGACTCGAACCCCCAACCATTTGGTCACGAGCCCGGCGTCCAACAGCTAGACTAACGTGCCTCCAATAATAATGCAATGAATATCAACAGTCACTTTCGCCTGACATTAAGGACACCTGATTTTAACACAGTCGTATACAATATAAAGCTAGTCCAATTGTCTGGTCCCCTGTGAGGTTGGTAAATACAGGTTTCAGTGTATAAAATGTTGTACATTGTAGTTACATTTCAGATTATTTAGACTATCTTGAACTTGACTTAAATCTCATCAGGGCAGCTGATTGACAGCATAAAACATGGTAGTAACATTTCAGATTATTTAGACGGTATTGTCGGAGACTTACAGCTCATCAGGGCAGTTGATTGGCTGAGCTATTCTGTAACCCTCACGAAGGTAGGCAGCCATCTCAAAGGGATCAATGTCAGCGTAAGGCTGCTGACCCACAGTCATCAACTCCCACAAAGTCACGCCAAACGACCACTGCAACGTAACATTTCACTGATATATTCCTACATACAAGCTATGATTCATGATAAAATTACAGTTTACATTAAACGATTCTGTACATCTACATACTCCAACATAAAAACTTTCATTTCAAAAAAATCTGAATAAAGCTTCAATTATCCGTTTTTAAAGTTTAAAACATTGAAGAAAGCAGACCATTTCATGATGTGTTGCCCAAATTATCCGTTCAGGTTCAGAGGGTATTTCAGTCTTTCTGCGACTCCTAACATCAAGTTATTATTAATGATATCTGCCAAGTTAAGATAGAAATATCAGCATACTTGTGATATATTACTGAATGTATCGCCTCACTCTATAACTTGATATGACCTGACTGATGATTTGTTTAAACCTGACAAAGTCGGCCACAACTGTGATTCAATATCTTTGTCAGATGAAACCAATGTCAGCATCAATGCACTTTCTATCAAGCAAATATTGTTTATTAACAGAAGATCTCCTATCAATAAGATATTTACAGTATATTCTGTTCATAGTAGCACTTGTCCACACATCCTGTATCATCCTTCATATTTACTTACCACATCACTGGCTGTAGGAAATTGTATTTACTTACCACATCACTGGCTGTAGGAAATTGTATTTACTTACCACATCACTGGCTGTAGGAAATTGTATTTAC
>JAUMHH010226819.1:0-11887 GCA_032359455.1 Chlamys rubida
ACCCTCAGGGTAGGGGATGATTTTTGTTTTTTAAATATCAAATTGTTCAGCGATGACCAATGAATTCACTATGCCAAGCCACCTTCCTTATATATATATATATAGCGATAAATGGTTTTAAATGTCCATGTGACGGTAAAAATATAAATAAAGCGAAACACGAAGACTAGTATAATCGGCTAGCGCTGTATACTAAATCTCCCATTTAGTCTCGAAGCGCTGTTCGATTCTGCCTGTGCTGCCTTTTACTCACCAGATTTTAAAATGTTTGACTTGAACGATGCCATTTTGTAGTTGATGCGAAACCTGCGGTGCAACGAATCGTTTACATGTGTGGGAACCGTTCGAATTAAAATTCATTTGTCGATCTTCTTTTTAAACTTGAAATAATTATAAAAAAGTAATTGCTCCTTTTAGGTGAATCATTGCACTACGGTCGAAAACCCCTCAAGTTAACAGGGGACTCACGTAAGACGCCTATGATAATAAACATGCAGAGAAAACAGCTGGTGTATTCTTGATTTTTGCTAAAAGAAACCATCCCTGATTCTGCAGGGGCTCACATTAATCACCTCTTAAGATCATTCTTCGAATCACCACGTCTTATTAAAAAGACAGCGAAATCAAACAAAGTAATAATCGAACTGAGAAAGCAATCAGGGTATTTCCATATTTAAACTTGTGTTAACTGCTCAATTTTGACAAGGCATCTAAGGTCTCCATCCATGAAGAGTATTTATTCCATCATATGTTGATCTGAAGAAGAGAATTGTTGGAATCGTAGCCAATTTGACCCTTTTTGACCCCGCCATTCAGGGGGATATCCAAATAACTCACAAGAATGAATTGCGTTTGACTATGGAACCACCATGCAAAATGTTATTGATTAGTTTACCGACCGACAACGACGAAAAAAGGTCGGTCGCAATAGGTCAAATAAAATCTCGCCTCACGTGACTTAAATAGATTAAACTCCGGATACTGTAACATCGACTAACAACAAATTAAGTGATACGGATCATATCTGAAATGGATCAGATTAAAGGTGTAATGAATATTCATAAGTTTATTATGTGGATACAAAAATAGGATACAAAATTAAACACAGAAGCAGCTCTTTTTAATACATTTCAATACTACAATGTTTTAGTGATTGGTAAATTACCATAAAGTTACATCTAGTAATATAATCACAACGAGCTGTAATAAAGCGATTAAAGATGGCGTAAAACATATATCTAATAGCATAAGAATATCATAAGTAATTAATTATTTACCCTTAAATGTACATCAATAAAAGACGGGTCGGTAATTACTTTTAACGTTTTGAGTAGCAAATTTAAATTTGATGAAGAATAGTGTCATTTCAAAGTGTATTTTGAAATACAAGAAATTATCGATTGTTAACTTATGCATTGACAATATATTTGGAGGAAATATGAAAGTCTGAGATTGTTTGTAAGGGCTTAACGGCCCCTTGACATAGGAAGGTGATCTGGGCCTAAATCGTCAAAATGGACTCAACAGACGTTAAATCAAAATAATTCATTTAAAAGTACAAATACATGTATTGCACAAGAAGAAACTGCATCGCCCTAAATAACTAATATTAGTCGGAATGAAAATTTATATTCTTTCAAAGTGCCTTTTATATCGCACTGACTGCTTTTTGTCAATATTTTGAATGTGAAATAATAATAAAAGTATGATGATATCACTTAAATAAATACCGAAATTAACGGGAAACTATCTATAAATTAATTTTCCCTCTAATTATACTGCGATTAAATACATATGCTGATATTTTACAGTCTATTTTCCCTTCAATTATTTTTTATTTGTTATTCAATCAACGTCCTTTCGTTGCTTTAAATCACTGAATGCTGTACTGCAGGATACTGGCAGTAATAATGACAGTATGTATTCGTTGTTAACTCTGAATAAATGTTAACGATTGAATCAACTCGAAATCACTTCTCCTGACGACAAATGAAATAGCTCCAGTACAGTGGGTGTAAGAATCACACAAAGTAAGGTGTCTGTGACGAGACTAAACGGTGTCGGATATTCTTTCTAACGGAGTCCGGCCAGGTACCGACTGCAATAAACAAAGACATGATTCCATGAAAAAAGACGCTTATCCTTCGGATAACTATAATTCATAAACAAACTGACTAAAATACCATGATGGATGATGCTATCATTTTTTTTACACTTACTCGTACATCAGTGTAGATATGACTGCTACTTAACCCTTTCACCACTGTAGACCATAATGGACTCATCCAGATCAATGTATGGTAGAGTCTACAAAAGTTACCTAGGGGTGACAGGGTTAATACACCAACATACACTAATATATGAGAGTGTCAACTTGACTACTGACGGAGGAACAATTTGTAAACGAATTACTTAATTCTTTCAACATTAAAGATATTCCGAATTGACCATAGCCAAACTGCTGACAGTTTATCTTTACAGCTGTCATCTGAAAGTAACGATGGTCTGATTATCCACGTGACAAATACCGTTTCTCATTCAGTTAATCATCTGGATTAACTCCTGATGCCTAGCTTGGACCAATTCGATTTTTAAGCGTTAACACTTATTGTTAACAATACAGACAGAGACACACGTCAACTATACTACAAAATGGCTAACAATTCGATTTTATTTAAGCGTTCACACTTATTGTTAACAATACAGACAAAAACACACAGCAAAATAGCTAACAATCAGCGTTTTCTTCTAAGAAGTATAATTAAGCAAAATAAACCATTATATGCTGTATTTGAACATAAAAAAGTATGATTTACATATTTGTCAATAAATTTGAGGGCGAACGCCCAGATTTTGTTTGTATGGGATTTAACATTTTTGCAAAACCTAACGTCATATGAAAACGAGTGACTTTAGCTGTTTCGAAAACGGTAAACCCCAGACAAACAGTGCGTAGAGGGACATGATTTAAATGGAGTAATAAAGCTGCTGACTAATTGGGATCTTTATATTTTCTCTCTTCTTCAAAACAATCTTTTTGTTTACTAACGCTTTGCCTGGGATTACTAAATTTTTGGTCTGAGGTTGAATGTTCGACCGAACAAGTCCCGGGCCTAAAAATATAACTTATAACTGGTCAGCATTTCCGGTTATCGCAACAAATGGTTAACCCATTGCAAGTATAATGTGACCGGGTACAATACTGTGCTGGGTGCCTTCGTCATGGTGTCCAGGGGTGTATCATTCAAAACATTTGATACGTCTGTTTGTTGATTTGCTTGGGATTAAACGTCCTCGCAATAGCCCTTCCCTGCAGGTAGGGGATCGAGAAAAGAATACACCTGCTGTTACCCAATGCATGTATCGTAAGAGGCGACTAATGTAGGAATCCCCCCTCCCCTTCAGAATTTGGGACACAAAATAAATCTGCTGCACCCATTGAAGTATTTGGGATCTCTATATTTCTTTCTACTTCTAACTACCTGTTATTTCCTAGCACCTTACTTGGCAAAACCTCACTTCTGGGTTTTTTGGTAATGACACCATTTGGTTCACCCGTTGTTAGTATGATGTGACCGGTCGAATTACTGTGCTGGATGCCTTCGGCATGGTATTTCAGTGAGATAGCACTATAAAGTCGGCATCAGATCCGCGCTATCAATACACATGAAGCACGTCCTTAAATCACCTTAGCGGTAAATAAGATGCTAAACAATATAAAACCAAACCACACCTTGCAACAGCTAGATTCATATGACGATGGGTGCCTTGAGACACACCGCCTGAAATACAAGGTAAATAGAAGAGAAAGAAATCAGGAAACAAAAGAAATAAAGTGTTCAAATGGAGGCAGGAAAGTTTTGGTCTCTTCAATTTCCCATAGAAGACATGGAAGAAAACCCAGATTAACCAGGGGGTTCCACATTGGTTGCCTTTACGATACACGGGCAGTGGCATACAGCAGGAGCAGGTCTATTCTTTGTTTCTTCAATGTCCTCTCTAGCGAAGACAATAAAGAATCGACGCTAATTCTGCGGAGAGCTATTGAAAAAATTCAACTTAAATGTTTTTATACATACCATAATCCCAGCTACAGTTACTGATATCGATTGGGTACGGCACATATACATCCATCCAGGTTGGTAGACGCGCAACTTTGTATTCCCCAGTCAGCTTTAAGCACGGATTGTCGGCGACATCCAGTTCTTTCATGTGCTGCAATACTTCAAACGTTGCGTCTTCCCTCACAAGCATCAACCTGACGTATGTTTCATCCCGACTCGATGGAACAGTAACGCCTTCATATAACCTAACCTTTCCTCCAAGCTGTTGTATCACGCTTTTGATAGGAATCTTCACCCGTCTAGCGCCATAAGGAGAAAATAATGGCAGAGCCCCGTTTACGAGTGTGGCAGAGAACCACACCCCGTCTGGTACCGATACATATTCAGAGCAGTCTTTTACCAAACATTTCCATTTTGAGTGTTGATGTTTCTGTGGTTTCAGGCGATTATTCTCTTTGATCAAACGTTCATTGTCTGGTGAGGTCGTGTGGTAGAAATATGTAGGACTTTCCATACTGTTACTTGAAATATGAAGTGGTACAAACAATCGTACCTCGTGAGTCGTATTGTCAGGTCTGATTTAGTCAACTAGTGTCGTTGTATTTATATCACGTTTCTAACTATGTTCCTAATACTGAGAATATACATTTATATAGCTGATGTAATGTGTCTCCAATAATTGAATATGTTATCACATGCACCCTGTTCTAAAAAGGACTGAATAAATGCTTACTATCACCTTTGTTATCAACAGTAGTTTTGACGTGATGCATCGGAGGATATTTTGCGTTGCATTAAAATATTCATGTCATGTGTCCCCTAAAAAAATCAGAAACTTCTCATCCAATTAGCCATTGAAACAACATTTACTGTAAGTTACAATAACAGTGAATGTGCTAATGTTTAATTACATATGAGTACTAAGGTATAGACTATAGACCTACATTATCTTCAATGATTCCTAAGCAGAAGACGTAAACGATTTTTAACTGTATACTCTTTAATTTAGGCGATGTCTCCTAAGGCAACTTTTTTCAGATGACACGTGCAACAGCAAATGCGTTTAACCCAATGAAACAGATCTGTTTGTCTGTGTGTGGTTTAACGTCCTCGCAACAACTTCAGACATATAAGGCGTGGGAGTTAGGGAGACACCACCTAAAGGAAAAGAATGGAAAGCATTACAAGAGTGCTAGCGATCTTGGTGTCTTCTATCGTTACATTTACATATGTTAGATACTTTCTCCTCTGTTCTCTTCTGCTATTGATTTATAGTCTTGTCAACAATAAATTGGTTTGTTGAGGTTTGTCCCTTGGGACAAGACGGTTCATTTGGGTCAAAACGTCAAAAAGAAGCTCAAACGACAAAATCAACTACAAGCGTTTAAAATTGGTAACGTGTTAATATCAGTATTATGCGAACAATGTTAACTCTACAGTAGGGGCCTATTTCGTCTACGTACTGAATAATTGTTATCATGGGGACTTGTTCGATAGGTTATTTTATCTGTTGTATACATTCACATAAATATCACAAACATGTTTCCTATAACTACACGTGAAGATAAAATGTCCAAATATTGAATTGGGTACCACAAGCTAAACAATAAGGCTGGGCGTCACCCTTGAGCAAGTGTGCATGAGTAATGTTTGCGTGTCCCGCTTTGATTTGGGGTGATTTTTAATTAAAACTCCATACAGATGGGATTGCCAGCATTCTTTCAAAGTTAGGTTATTGTTTGACCTATTTGCTAAAATAGTATCGTGTAATATATATATATAGCACATGAGAGAATAACGTCTTCTATTCAAGCAACTTGAAGTTCAAACCTTATTATGCATACCTAATACGAGGATAAATCTACATTGTGATAAAGTTTGAGAATGATCTGTAAAGTTTTCCGATCTGTTTCAAATTAAAACATGCACAACTACGACCAAAGGGGAAACTTCATATGAAATTTGGGAATTATCTGTCACGCACCTCTTTAGAAATTGCGTAAACTAACTTAAACTGTCAAAATCAAAGATTGCGGAGTAGTTGCCATTTTGATTTGCTTATCTCAAAATGAAACATTCACCGATAAGGAGTTAAGGGAAACCTCATAGAATATTTTGAGAAATATCAGTCAAACATTTCTTGAGAAATAACAATAAGGATTGTTTCAGGACGGACCACGGGCAAGCGCGATTTCAACAGCCTAACATTTGATGTTAATTGTCCTCAAAATGGGACTTGTTACGATATTTACGTGAACATGTTATTAAATGGAACTCATTTATGTATTTAAGCTTAAAAGTGTTGTTTTCTTTTCTTTTTCCTTTTTTTTGTTTGAAGTGTGATTGGCCGGCTTCCTGTAAAATATGACCGGGTCAAGTATCATGCTTATTGAAAGTGACCCCATCATCCGTGGATACCGTCATCACATGACCTTAACTGTAACGATGACGTAAAATCCAAAACAATCAAACACATACATGATTAGTTGGAAAATGACTGCTATCTGTATTTTATCGATGAGTTCATAGATAAACTGTGCAAATGTATATATTAATAGTTTATCTCAATATCACTATCACCTCTTGCGGCCTACATTAATTTTGATCATTTCTGTGGGTAGCTGTCCTATTTGTAGGTCACCTGAGATTTATCAGTTCATCGGGCCTGGCCAAAAATGGTCAAATCGACTATAATTTCAAAAATCTTCTTCTCAAGATCAAGATATGGTAGAAACAAATACTCTTCATAGATAGAAGGACCTTAAGGTGCTTTACCAAAATTGTGAATTTCATGACCCTGGGATCCCACATTTCCTTCTGGGAAGGGATACACTTTACTATAGTTTATATAGGGAAATCACATTTTGGATCAACATTTGTTTAATTTCCATTGGAATTAATTCAAACTTAGTTAGCATTATCAGCATTGAAGGATGTCGCCATTTGGTCGACAGACGCTAAACCAGAAACACTGATGTCATGCTTTATACATAATTTTTAATTCAATCAAATGCACCAATCTATCGCCATCGCTTGTCAACATATTAAATTTGGAATATGAAATTTGATAGATTTACAAAAACTATTTCAATTCACCTTTTGCGGTAACTTCAGCGGAATATTCTGACCGTAAGCTGTCCCTGCAGGTAGGGCGTAAGAATTGTACCTGCTGCCCCCATTGCATTATCGTAAGGGGCGACTAAATTTGGGATCTTATCTTTTTTCTTCTTTCTAAACAACTTTCTTCTTCCTAATGTCTCCCTTGACAATGCCTCACTTTTGGCCATTTGTTGAGCGTTCGCCCCTGTGAGGAAGGCTTTGGGTTCTGTCCCCTGGCCGAGACATACCAGAGTCTGTAAAAATGGTAGTTTCTACTCCTGCTTAATGCTCAGCAATTTAGGAGTGGGACGACTGGTTCGCCCGTTGTCAGTATAATGTGACCGGGTGTCCTGCTGGGTGTCTTCGGCAGTATGTTTCAGTGAGGTAGCACTATAAAGTCAGTTCCGCGCTATCACAAGGAGACAAACACGAACATATCGCAGCCTCCCAAAACACACACGTATACACTACACGCATGCATCTTGCAGGGGAGGCCGTCCTTAAATGACCATAGCTGTTGATAACTCAGTAAATATAGAGCATGAAACCAATATGAAAGTTGCACGTCCACAATTCCCAGATTTACTCAAATACAACATTTGACAATTGCAGTTGACATAGTATATAAGATATACCCCAGACGACATAATAAACAGTGAACCAAGAGTACCAACAGTATATATATACACAAGTGCACAAGACCCAATATCAGTACCACACAAACATCTCCAGAGGTAAAATAATGAAAATTGTAGTTGTCATGTTACATAAGATATTATGCCCTAGATGTGACACACAGTGAATCAAGGGCCATAACTCTACAAATACAGGTGCACACACAAGACCCAATATAAGTCACACACTAATGTTGCAAGAGGTAAAATATTGACAATTGTAGCAGACATAGTTAACATAGATTATGTAAGATATGCCCCAGAATAAGGGACATACCTTGAACCAAGGGCTATAACTCTATTAATACTGAATATGAAGGTTGCACTCCACAATTCCCAGAGGTACTCAAATACAACATTCACCAATTGCAGTTGACAGAAGTACATAAGATTTATCCCAGACAACATGATGGTAGACCAAAGGTCGTAACTGTATAAATACAGGTGCACAAGCCCCACTTTCAGTATTTGACACTCCACCATCCGAAGATGTGCTCCCCTTAAAAAATATATGTGACCTGATACCATATTGCGTAACAATCAACAATCATCAGAGATATCCACATATGAATTGAAGATATACAAAATTTCACAATTGTAGGTGACAGAGGTACAACAAAAACACCCCCAACAAAGTGAGGCACTGATGGCCTGACAGATGGAGTGCAAAGATATAGTCCCTTCTAGTCAATTAACAGATGACCAGTGACATACACAGTTAGTGACTGGATGGACATTACCGGTGGCTAGAAACTGACCACCAAACATTCCAAAGAGTTAAGGTAGATATCACTATATCAGTTCTCTCCACCAAGAAGAGTTCCACTAATTTGTTTTCTCACTTGGGAGTTATCTCCCTGCTATACCGAAAATGAAGCAACGGTAAGGATATTTTGTCTGGTTTGGAGTAACTTCCCCTGTCAAGTTATAGATATTTATTCAAAGGCTTTGCAGCCCGTTAACTCATTCACCCCTGAAATTTCATAATGAACTATTCCATCCTTTGAATTGGAAGAGTTCAAATGTGTCTTCAGGGGTGAATGAGTTAATTGGACCAATAATTATGATGCAGCTGTGCATTTATAATTCGTGGAAGGTAAAGCATATACGCTTTGGAATGTAAAGATCCTGAATTCAATCCCTGCATTTTTTTACATCGTTTTTATTTAAATTTCTATTTTCAAAAATTCAAATAACCATAATTCTGTAAAATGCATCACAACACGTGATTTATATGAAATATTTCATTTGGAAAGGACTTCAACAAATATTTTCATAATAGTTAAAATGGTTATACTATACTTTACAAGTTGGAACTTTTTTAAATACCTTTAACATCGCAACAGGCTGAAAAAAAATCCTTCATTTCATTACCTGAATTTTTTCCGAAATATATATTCAGTGGCTATAGGGGCTTGAGCAGCAGTCCAAATATTTTTATATAAATAATGACCAGTGGTTTGATGGGCTTGACCGGTGGTCCGAGTGGTATTATGCAAGTTGTGGACATTAGCCAGGGAATGCCTGGTCCGGTGTACCTGTGTGCCTTTGTTTGTTCAAGGGTGCTACTCCAAACTACTTACCGAGCAGTTCAGATACACAATACGGCAATGTCCACAACAGACAAAAAATGCAATTAAATCCATTTTCCCGATGACCAGACACAGGCATGTGAAGTGCTACACGTCGGTTGGTGGGTCAGTACCGTATCAACAGTAAGAGACACCAAGGTGCTCAAAACATTAATGGTTTGTAGGGCACATTAAATTTAGGCACTCAAATTCAAATCGTATTATTTCGTTGAGTTTATCTGATTATAATATCACATACATTACATCGACATGGTGTCAGGAACACTGCGCATAATGCAATGGAGAACAGACAACAACTTACATCAATGATTTTCTAAAATTGATAGCAATGTAAACATATTTCCTTAATAATACCGCAATGTCCACAAACCAACCAAATACCAATTAAATCCATTTTCCAAATGACCAAACACAGGCATGTGAATTAAGTGCTACACGACCGCTGGGCCAGTACCGTAGTAACTGTAAGAGACACCAATGCACTTAAAACATTTTACAAATATTTCCCTTGTTGTAGGGAAACACGATTCTTTGTTCCCCAAGATGAAATATGATTAATCGAGGGGAAACAAAGAATCTTGTTTCCCTTTCCCATTGGCATTAAATATTTTATTAATGCAGGTGTAGTGGCTCTTTTTTCCCTAGAGACTCCGAATACAGGAAATACAGGAACTCCCCGTGTGCTCAAACCATTAATGGGGAATAGACATCCTGGGTGCTCGAACTGTTAATGGTAAATGGTACATCCTGTGTGCTCAAACCATAAATGGTGAATGGGACTCCCTGGGTGCTCAAAACTATGATGTTAATGGGACACTTTGTGTGCCCAAACCGTTAATGGGGAATGGGACACCCTGGGTGCTCAAAATCATTAAGGGTCAATTGGACATCGTGAGAGCTCAAAACATAAATGTTTAAAGAGAAACCCTGGAAGCTCGTACTGATCGAGACACCCTGGATGCTTAAAACTATAATGGTTAATTGGACAACCTGGGTGCTCAAAACTTTAATGGTTTATGAGACAACCATGTATTTCTCATTCACCATTAAAAACCATGAACTTTTTGAGCACCTAGGGTGTCCCATTAACCATAAATGTTTTGAGCACCCAGGGTGTCCCATTAACTATTAATGATTTTGAGCACCCAGGGTGTCCCATTTATCATTAATGTTTTGAGCACCAAGGTTGTCTGTCCCTTTAACCATTAATGTTTTGAGCACCCAGGTTGTCCCATTAACCATTAATGTTTTGAGCACCCAGGTTGTCCATATATATTTCCTTTAAACCTTCAAGATACACATTCTCTTTTACAAAACAATTTTGTTTTATTTAAAAAAAGAAGGCGTTCCTTGGAAAATGAATCAACAGATAGAGGAAGTTTGAGACCAATTCACTATAGAGCACGAGGAAAACAATGCAAGTACCTTATCGTGTTTTATTTTTACCTGAACGTAGGAAGGGACATTTTTATTGGCATGTCCCTCTTTACAGCGAATACGGTAAGTGTTACACCTGTATTTAAATGCCCAGGTTTACATTGTGTGGCTCTAGGTTAGTTCAGCGGGTGGATGTTGTTTGTATAGGTTTATCAGATCTAGGTGCACGTTGAAATTCCTTAGGTGGAGGCCCCAACAATACACAAATATCATCTTTAAAATCAATGCGTAACACTAGAATATCCTTACTATCTGCAAATGTGTTTGATCGATCCCCGGGCTTTGCTGTGGATGCATTGATCGGAGACCGAATCCGCAACAGGGCTTTCCTCCTCCGTGAACAAGAGCATTCCATGTGCATAACAGAAACTGCTCTCCAAGGAGTTCGCATGTTTAAATCCACTTGAAATTTGGTATCTGTTAGAAGATTCTTCTATTTTACATGTATAAATGATTTTATCTTTAGTGAGAAAATCGAAGCTCTCACCTCAGTGTACTGAAAACGCATTAGCATTGAAGCTTGGTGCAGCTAGGCCGGTTTACGCAAAGGAACAGAAGATGATTGAATTGAATTTTTTCAACTAGACACACAACCTGCCTGCATTCCAAGAAAACTCAATTAAATTTTAGTTTTTTTAAATCTCTTGAAACTTGAAAAAACTAAAACTATTTTTGAAACTGTGTAAAGGAAAGATGTTACGCTTTGTATTTAATAGATTGGGCTTCTTTTTAAATACTTAACAAACAAGTATTTATGTACTTAAAAACTTGACCAACATAAATACAAATGTAGTAAAGATTTCACAGGTTAAATGGAATACTCCTAGTTTATGACAATACATAAAATTAATAGCCTTGTCCTTTAGCAAGTGTATAAAACATGTACACACACATATTGTATGTATACACAGTTCAAAGGTACACGTCCATTGCATCAGAACACATGTACCTAGTTACATTGAAGAGACATTAGTACACGTGTACCTAGTTACATTGAAGAGACATTAGTACACGTGTACCT
>JAUMHH010226830.1:0-11887 GCA_032359455.1 Chlamys rubida
TAAGGGACACAGTAAGTGGAATGATCTTTACTCGGTAAGGGACACAGTAAGTGGAATGATCTTTACTCGGTAAGGGACACAGTAAGTGGAATGATCTTTACTCGGTAAGGGAAATTCAATTCATGATATTTCATTGATACAAACAAAGGGATAAAACAACAGGCCTAGCCTATATAAGTCCTCTCCCATTCCGGTTACAACATGTAGTGCTTGTAGATAATTTATACAGTGGTTGGGATGGATAGTGGTTAAGATGGACAGTGGTTAAGATGGATAGTGGTTAAGATGGATAGTGGTTAAGATGGACAGCGGTCGATATTAACAGTGGTTGAGATGGACAGTGGTTGGGATAGACAGTGGTTGGGATGGACAGTGGTTGGGATGGACAGTGGTTGGGATGGACAGTGGTCGAGACGGACAGTGGTCGAGATGGACAGTGGTCGAGATGGACAGTGGTCGATATTAACAGTGTTTTGAATGGATAGGGGTTGGGATGGACAGTGGTTGGGATGAACAGTGGTGGAGATGGACAGTGGTTGGGATGGACAGTGGTTGGGATGGACAGTGGTTGGGATGGACATCGGTCGATATTAACAGTGGTTGGGATGGACAGTGGTTGGGATGAACAGTGGTTGGGATGAACAGTGGTTGGGATGGACAGTGGTTTAAATAGACAGGTGATAGATATGATTGATATATAAATATTTTGTAAGAAAGTATTTTGGTGATCGTTCTGAAACCAAATCATGTACATTTTGTCTTCAGTTGTAATAGTAGTAATATTTTAATTATGTTAAATATTGTGTGTCGTTCTGTTATACAGAAAAGTCGGAATAAGAAGGATATCACTGCCATTTCTGTCCAAGCCCTCCAACTAGGAATGAAATATCTGTTCAACACATTCTTCAGGACGAAAAAGAGGACAAAGTAAGTACAATAAATTTCAAAATTTTGTTTCTCTTTACCTGGAATATTTTAGAGGCATAATTGTTGAAATTTTCATTAAATAATTTTGTTTCGGAAAATGGTGTAATGCCAGTAAATTTTTCAGTACTCCCAGATTCTGATATATACTTTTCTTTCTCTTTAACAAAAAGGATGACAATTGATTTAAGTTATACAATAAAACTTGAATAAACATAAATATTTGAAGGTTTGATTTATTTGGCTTTCTGGTTTATACATTGTTCAGTTACACTATAGATAATTCTAAATAAAAGAAAAGAGAATATGACACAAACCATTGTACTTACAGAACAGACCTGTATGAATGGGCGGAGACCGTAGAGTGTAAACTACAGGGCTGCAAGGAGGCGTGTATCTGGATGGTGGAATACATGTCTGGCATGGATGGATCCTCCTATATAAAGTAAGATACATTAACACTACCAGTAAAATCTTATTAGATTGCCAACATTTGTACATTGAAATTTTGTCATTATAAAGGGGCCAGCCTTGGTCAGCTATGAATTGAACAGTCACTGTGAAAGTATGACCAGCCTTGGTCAACTATGAATTGTACAGTCACTGTGACAGTATGACCAGCCCTGGTCAGCTATGAATTGAACAGTCACGGTGACAGTATGACCAGCTCTGGTCAGCTATGAATTGAACAGTCACTGTGAAAGTATGACCAGCCTTGGTCAACTATGAATTGTACAGTCACTGCTATGCATTGTTCTGTCACGGTGACAGTATGACCAGCCCTGGTCAGCTATGAATTGAACAGTCACGGTGACAGTATGACCAGCCCTGGTCAGCTATGAATTGAACAGTCACTGTGGCAGTATGACCAGCCAGCCTAGGTCAATTATGAATTGTACAGTCACTATGACAGTATGACCAGCCAGCCTAGGTCAACTATGAATTGAACAGTCACGGTGACAGTATGACCAGCCCTGGTCAGCTATGAATTGAACTGTCACAGTGACATTATGACCAGCTCTGGTCAGCTATGTATTGTACAGTCACTGTGGCAGTATGACCAGCCCTGGTCAGCTATGAATTGTACAGTCACTGTGACAGTATGACCAGCCCAGGTCAGCTATGAATTGTACAGTCACTGTGACAGTATGACCAGCCCAGGTCAACTATGAATTGAACAGTCACTGTGACAGTATGACCAGCCCTGGTCAACTATGAATTGAACAGTCACTGTGAAAGTATGACCAGCCCAGGTCAACTATGAATTGAACAGTCACTGTGACAGTATGACCAGCCAGCCCTGGTCAGCTATGTATTGTACAGTCACTGTGAAAGTATGACCAGTCTTGGTCAGCTATGTATTATACAGTCACGGTGACAGTATGACCAGCTCTGGTCAACTATGTATTGTACAGTCACTGTGACAGTATGACCAGCCTTGGTCAACTATGTATTGTACAGTCACTGTGACAGTATGACCATGTACAAGCCAAGTTTTAACTGATAAATTGAAGAGTTATATTATTTGCATTAGGGGTGTCTTGTTAAATGAGGTGGGTGAGGATCTAGTATTGGTCTTCAAATTTTAATGCTTAGAAATATTGCATTTTTGTGTGGGTCTTTCATGAACATATATCTGCACATGTATCGTACTGAATGTCTGTTGATGCCCTGAGTAATGTGACTGATACACAGGGTATTAGTCCTGTTGTGTGCCTCTGATAATCAAGTTGTTCACATACTCATTTCTGTTTGTCTTTGTAGACCATTTTTGTTGGAATGTCCTAACAGAGAAGTTCGGTTTACTTTCGCACGAATCCTTGATGCTCTGATGTCAAGCTACTTCAAACACGGAGGAATACAGGTAAATAGCCTCTCCGAGGAAATGTACCTTAACTCATGGAGTTAGATATTGTTCATTTGCCTGGCATGCATGTCCCTCGCATTGACTTACTGTAACCCATAGAAATTTATGCACTGGAGTAAATCACAAACTGGAGTAAATCACAAACTGGAGTAAATCAACGTGCAGGGGTAATTACTGGTTAAAACAGGCTGTTCATTATTCCATTTAATTCCCCTTGCCCCTTAGAAAAAAATTGCACTTATCCCAAGAAGTGTGACAAATGAAATCATAAAACAAATACCCAGTAAAAATATACATGGTTTTGTTTTCTGTAAGTGTATTTAAAAAAATCCAAGGAAACGTTTTGTTTTCTGTATGCACTAGTCATACATGTTACACCCACAAGACCTAGTTTCCAGGAAGGGATATAGACGCCAGGCTTCGCTAAGATTTGATTCTTTGACTGTTAAAAGGGGGTCCTAAGACAAATATGATTAAATACAAAGCATGGCATTATCACTATAAAATATAAGATATTAAATTTAGTGGAGTTTTTATTTGTTATTGAAAAGCCTTTAATGGATTATTCCTGTACTCAGTGAAACCGACCAAAGCTTCCATTGTACATTGTAGACTGTAATTGTAATTATTTAGAATCGATTGATGGATCGGCAGTGATTTATTTGTCTTTCATTAATTACCTGCAGATGAAATTTTTGATAGATACATAACTTAGCATTACAAAATCTTGAAGAAAAGAAAAAAAAATATGTTTCATATTAAGTGAATAATAAATTGATATGAATGAAAGTCAGTTCAATCTAAAAGAGATTTTAGTTTAAATTTAAAACACCAACATTGTGTATATTTCACAGAGTATATCTCCAACCCAAAGGAGAACGGTATGTAGCCAATGGAGGACTTAGATAACTTGTTGTGTGTTTGTTTACTGGCAGTTGTGATAGAAGAATAGTTTGAAACGGAAACAATCAGAGTATGGAACTTTTGGGAAAAAATGATCAAGTAACGAAAATGAACTATAAACAGGGGTATAGTAGTTTTTATCAGATTTATATTTTAAAAGAACAAAAGAGTACATATAAAAAGAAAAAGAAACTTAATTCCTTATATGTGGGCTCATAAGACTTGATATACTTATAAAAGACAGAAAAAAACACCAATTATATCCACTATTGCTTTAAGATTGAAATAAATATGCATTTTTTAATCATTGATCTTTTCTTAATAACCTTTTTTTTCAACTTGATACAGTACATACTAAAATGTGAAAATGTTTGTAAAACACACATGCCCCCACTCCTACTATGATGGAGATGGAGCGGATACACAGAAGGGGAGCTACTGTTTTTATCTGGCTGGTAGACCATGTCTGGTGAAAGTCCACTCTAATCCATACCAGTTCAGAATGTAAACAAAAGCTAATACATGTTGACCTGTTATAAGCCTGTCCCTACTTGGAGGGAGCAATTGTGTGTTGCTCACCTGGGCTTTATTGCAGGATAGAAAAATATAGGTCACAGTGACCTTTGTATGACATATTGATACAATACTCCACATGAAGTTTTTTGCTGAACGCAAAGTCTAACAGATCATCTTACTGAGTAAAAGACAAAACACTTTCTGCCCCCTCACATTGATGCTGTGGGGGCATAGTGTTATACACAGACATAGTGCCCCCTCCACTAATGCTGCGGGGGCGTGGTGTTGTACACAGACATTTTCCTTTTCTGTGTTAAGCTTAGCCTGGTATTTAAAATGTCTTAACATCAAGTAACATGACCAATTGTACACATCTTTTAGCTTTTTTTTATGCATTTTTATTTGTCATTCATCATCTTTGATGGCAGCGTAGCTTTATACATTCTGATGTGCAGTCAGTATACATTTGTATTGGGTTTTGTTGACTGTCCTTCACTACATGTTAATACATTCCTCTGTTTTATAGTTTGTACTATTTTATCTCAATCTCTAATTGTATTCAACAAATCTTTTGTATTATCAATTTTAATTTATTTGTAACAAAGATCAATATTTTAAAATATTAAATTATGTTGATAATGAGGATTTGAACCAGTTATAAATACCAGTAAATACAACATTACCTTTACGTTAAGTTTGGTGATATATGTTTGGGTAACATCAAGTTTAATTTCTTTGTTTGTTTATGAGATAAATCTGCTAATTATTAAAAATTTCAAAATAAAAAATATTTGAATATATGATTTAATAATTCAATTACCACTTGTGACTGTGAAGGCTGACATTGTTTTTATATGTGTGGATATTGTACCTCCCTTTGTAGAGAGTGCAGTGACCTTTGCCTCGTGTTAGAATGTTTCTCATCAGAGTAACTGTTTAGGATGACTTATAGAAATGTATCCATACCTGAAATATGTACTGATCTTAAATGTGAAAATGTAAGATTTTTCAGTTAGTGTTCATCATGCTCTAAAACATTGAAAAAAACTAATTTAAAATAAGACTCTTGAAAACAAGCCACATACATGTATTTTGTATAGGGAAATGTACTTTAAAAATTAGTAAGATTTGGAAAAAATTGGTCTAAAATTTAGAAATATTAAAAAAGATAGGAAAACATAACCATTTACATTTATGAAAAGTTTCTCGTCACACAACCAATAAGTGTTTCTATTTGACGTTGTGATGACTAGTACGTTATGTACTCTGTCACCTCTATCAGACAAATGACCAGTGAAGCGTATGCACACAGAGGTTTAAAATATGTACGAGTTGTCCACAAATCGAAGTCAATTTGGCTACACTGTAAACGTTTGTACAAAAGTTGTTATATATGTACCGAAATTACTCGATTCAGCTACGCTTTGTTTAATACTTGGTCATAGATGTGCGAGAGTCTATGAGCCCCCTCATCTCGATTTAGAATTGGCCCTCTGTGGCGTATCCAGATGGCTTCCTTTATCTGACGCTTGAAAAGATTGCTATCAGTGTCTAATACTTTGGAGTTATCCCAGTCAATCACATGTACATGTACTGGTCTCATTATTTAGTGCTTTTGAGTTAGCGCAAAAAAGGCTAAGGTATATATTAACTACTAAAGTATATGTTACTATACTTTTATCAACTTGTACTTTTTACATTTGGATAAAGAGAAAGAAAAGGGACATAAATTTAATTGAATTATCTTCCTTTCTTTTTTCCAGACACAAAAGAACTTTGATGAAATCCTCGAGCACCTGCTTCAGATGCTGAACAAGGATGTGATAGATCATTGTAAATACTGCACCCAGTACTTCCAGGTCTTGTTTCACTATGTACAGTTGGTAAGTACAGACCAAGACTACAGTTATTTTGTAAGAACAGTTCTCATTCTGTTTCTTTCATTTTCATTCATTTTGTGAAATGAACAATATGGTAATGAGTTTTCTGCTATAACCCCCTGTCCCAGGTGATCACGGAGTGTTGTACTACCAGATGTTATCATGAGAGTATGATGACGGATACCTAACATTGATCTGTCGTCAGCGGTCATCACTCTACCTATGGAGTGTTGTACTACCAGATGTTAGCATGAGAGTATGATGACGGATACCTAACATTGATCTGTCGTCAGCGGTCATCACTCTACCTACGGAGTGTTGTACTACCAGATGTTAGCATGAGAGTATGATGACGGATACTGAACATTGATCTGTCGTCAGCGGTCATCACTCTACCTCACCTCCATTACTGATGGGTGTGTTTTATTTTTTACAGGGCACAAAGGCGTGTACCCACATGTTTCTGAGACGAGGCTTCCCCCGACTAGTCACTTTTCTCCTCGGTCAGTCACAACAACACCTGGAAGACCACGTAAGTTGTACATAGAGGATATTTAATGGTTTCTGTTGAATACTATATATATTTCTCAAGTGTGGCAGAATACCGTTATTTTTCACATGTTCGAAGCACGAGTTAATATATAATATGTTCTGCGATACAAGCAAAATATATACAGTTTTCAATGAGATAACCATTAAATGTATAATATATAATATACTGTAAAAATTTAAACAACGATAATATTGCTGTATCGGTGTAAAAGTAAAAGTGTGGAAAATACTTGATATTTTTTGCAGGATTATAATGATTGTAATGATGTGCAGTAAAGATTTTATAATATCACTAATGATGAGTAATCTGTACGAATTTCATGATAAAGATTTAGATTAAGCATAAAACAAAAGATGTTTCAAGGAATACTACAAAAAGTTAATTACACTGCATCAGAATTGCATGTAACTGAAACAAAAAGGTACATGTATTCTTCCTGCCAATTGTTGGTAAATAAAACCTGTATATGCTTCCCCGTGGTATTAGGTATTTTAGATCCCCGTCGTTGTGTTTTGTTGAATATCTGATGTGAAGATGATCCTTTACTTTACAGGAGTCGTCAACACGGAGATGGAGTTCCATACAGTCACGCGAATTTGGCAATCTACATTCAACCTTAGCAATACTGATCCTAAACTGTGATGTCTCCCACTACCGCACAGAAGGTATGTAGGCTTCCTTATTGTCCATCTACACATAAAGTCAGGGTTACACAGATATAATGTAAAATCAGAATAAAAGTTCTTGATGAAAGAAAAAACCTTTTTGGAAAATAAAGATTGACGTGTTTTTGGTACAAATATACATGAATTTTCTGTTTGTTACAGCCACCATCGTTGGAATATTGTATATTGTGTGATTACCAACATGGAGCAGTAATAATGTGATGACAACAGTACAGGGCATCTACAGTTCACAAGTTCATAATTACTGTGGAATGTTACACACCTTAGCAGTGTCTACTCAACATGGCACTTCTATATCTCAAACATCTTGGTCACAAAAAAAAAGTATTGTTAACTTGTGACCTTGACATTGTTGTTGTTTCAGAAATAGGAGACTATAAGCCTTATAAACCACAATCTGGTGTTCATCCGGCAAAGTTACTCAAGATGTCACCCGAGATGGAGAAGAATGTGTTCGGGGCAGAGTCTGTCCGCTATCTTCGTGAGGTGAGTCTAATAGTGATATTTTTATACCATTAACAAATCAACTGTACTGTGTGTAGTGTTGATTTATCTCCCTTTGATTTCACACAAGGTTTTGTTACATTGATTTTCAAATAAACTGTGTTGAGCTCTCTGTTCGGACAAAGGTGATTACAGTGTATTATTATTGTAGGTGATACAGGCTATAAGGGAGAAACCCTGTATGTACCATAGTACATTTGTTATCCCTCTGTGGTTATCATATATTTGTAGGTGGTACAGGCTATAAGTGAGAAACCCTGTATGTACCATAGTACATTTGTTATCCCTCTGTGGTTATCCTATATTTGTAGGTGGTACAGGCTATAAGGGAGAAACCCTGTATGTACCATAGTACATTTGTTATCCCTCGGTGGTTATCCTATATTTGTAGGTGGTACAGGCTATTAGGGAGAAACCCTGTATGTACCATAGTACATTTGTTATCCCTCGGTGGTTATCCTATATTTGTAGGTGGTACTGGCTATAAGTGAGAAACCCTGTATGTACCATAAAACATTTGTTATCCCTCGGTGGTTATCCTATATTTGTAGGTGGTACTGGCTATACGAGAGATCAGTAACATGTCTCACCATGTGTCGGACATGATCATCTACTGCAGTTTCTGTAACCAAACCTTCAGTGACACAGTTCTCAAACAACTCATGGTAAGTATAACATGTACTGTCAATGTTGTGATGTTTGTAGTCCTTTCTCATTGATGTTTTTCCATAAAGGGTTTAATAACATGGCAAAACTGGTGGTGTTTTCCTTGGATTTTTCGCAATGTAAATATTTTCTTCAAAAATTTGTAATTGCACATGATTTTGTTGAATGTGAAAAGGTTGTCTTCATAATTGTCCCTGTTGCATGTGCATATACCGAAACAAACTTAAAAATAACTTACAATGGGGACTTGTCTGAGGTTTTCTATTTTATGCTGCTATGATGTCCAGATACACCAGATAAAATTGACAATGAAGCAGAAATATCAGTAGGCAGATCTGTGATACATGTAATAGGTGATGGGCTGAAAAAGAAAACATTTTACCGGGCAGATTTTGGTGCTAATTATCAATGAAATATATATGTTAACATTATTTCAGTATTAAAGATAAGTATACTACCAAGATACAATGTCTCTGAAATTTATGTAATTTTACTTCACAACATCTGAACCTAGTACTAAAATTTAGCACAGTAAAAACCTGTCAGGATTCTTTTTATAAAATATTGACAATGAACTATTGTGTCAATGATGCAGGGTAGCACTGTGAAATCTGAAACTTCTGAATAACTAGACCAATGTAATAAACATGGCTAGAAATACACGTATGCCTAACATATCACACATGAGCATACATTGCAATGGATTATGTTTATATTGTTTTTTAACTAAATTGAGTTTGTTTTGGTAATATTTAGATGAAATCAATACCGTATCAATACTTATGACAGTATCACATCGTATATTTAAATAGTTTTGGTACTTAATTTAGTAGTGGGAGACTTGCATGTCGTTTTGTGAGTTCAAATCCTGGCCTTTTTCCCCAGTGATTTGTTTCTCTGCTTATACAAGATTAAAAAAATGAAATGTTAAGGGGATTTTAAACTAAGGACAAATGAAGTGATAAGAAAATATGTCAATTACTAGCAGACAAGGGCATGTCATTCTAAGTGATGAAAATTCAAAGAACACTTCAGTTTTTTTTATACAATTCTGTACAGTGGTACTCTCATCCTTAAACGACTTGTAATTTTATGGCAATTAAAATGTGATATTTGTTTCCATTTAATAATGAAAGATTAAGTTAAATTGTTCTTGTGGGCTCTGACCGCATTGTTATTTTAAGAATTTTACAACATAATGGAAATTATGTGCATGTGTAACAAAATGAAATAAAAAAGTGTCTTCCAATGTTAGATAATAGGTTTATTATTGAATACCTTTTACAATGAAGTGAATTGCCTGTGATTGTTTGTGGCAGCTCCAGTACACGAACGGTCCCTCCAACGAACTCAAGATGATCTTCTCACTGCTCATGGAGCTGCTGGTGAGTACAAAACTTTACTAGTTGTCTCCCTTTGATTGTAAATGTGGGAAAGTTGTTTGTTTCTTTTTTAGACACGAAACTCATGTTTATGCATGAAACCTTATTTAACTAGTGATGAGCTCATGTGACCTCAAAGGGTCAAACAACGGCTATGTTACACCGAGACCAAACTCACTTTGTTTCTATTTCACACTACACTATTTATATTAAGTCCAAACCTTTGATAAAAAGAACCCTTGTAGACAATTGTATTGATTAATGTATATATGCTAATTGTATTGATTGTATAAATTGTATATCTATGTACTGTAAAGCGCTTTAGAGTGGCTTATTCTAGCTAGATTGGGTGCTATATCAAATGTTGTATATTATTATATTATTATTAAGGGTTATATTGTGAACTGCCCCAGCATTCAGTCACAAAGTATCCACTACATACATGTGTAAGACCAAAGACTTAGCAGTAGTACTGGGCCCATAGTTCTAAAAAATCATCAGAAAAACAAAATTGTTTCAAAATTCTGCAGACATGTAAAATATTCAGTCTTAACTAACGTTGAAATGTATTAACCCAGTAATAACATTGAGTTCAGTATTAAATGGAAAAATATGTTTAAGAAAGAAAAGTTGTTGTCGGCTATACTCAGTAGTAACAGTGTACAATAGAGAGTTTGTTGGATGGTGATATATAATGACTTATATTGTTAAAGCAAGCAAAAGAATCATGATCTAAGTTAATTAGTATCACTGTCCTCCAGGACCTGACTTACTTGTCAGGGCTGAGACCATCAGAAGGCATACAGACAGTAGGACTTGGTGTAAACTCAGTATTTCACAGACACAGTGGTCCCTCAATCTTGTAACATATATTATATCAGCTGCATGCCTGATATTTTTCACTGTCAAATGTCAACATCTGATATTTTTACTGTCAAATGTCAGCAACAGATATTTTCACTGTCAAATGTCAACATACATAGAATTTGTAGCTGACATAATAAGGATGATCACCTCATAAGTTAACTAACTAGTAACCAGGAGGCCCAGACTACTGATACTTGGCCAGTATGTACCTGGGACAGAGTGCTGTAAACTCTCCTGAAATAAATTACGTTGACTTACTTTAAGGATCTCAAAGGTCAAATGTCTTTATAACTTTTTAACATCTTCTTCAGAATAACCAAGAGGCCTAGAGTACTGATACGGGGCCTGTAGGTACCTGGGCCAGAGTGCTATAAAGTTTCCTCAAATAAATAACCTTTACCTACTTTCGAGGTCACAAGGGTAAAAAGTGTTAAAAACCTTGAAACATCTTCTGATGAATAACCAAGAGTACTGATACTTGGCCGGTAGGTATCTAGGACAGAGTGATAAGAAGTTTCCTCAAATATATGACATTTGCCTACTTTCGAGGTCACAAGGGAAAACAGTTTAAAAAAAATCCTTTAAACATCTTCTATTGAATAACCAAGAGGCCTAGAGCAATGATATTTGGCCAGTACGTACCAGGGATGTAAAGTTTTGTCAAATAAATTTCCTTGACCTTTCACGGTCAGAAAGGTCAGATATGTAAATATCTTTAAACAACTTCTTCAGCAATACCAGGAGGCACTGGGTAATGATATTTGACCAGTAGCATGCTGGGATAGAGTAGTATAAAGTTTCATTTAGTCTGGAACTTTCTTAAGCCATATTGAAATATTTGCTAAAGTATTTTTATTGAGAATATTTTCCCATGATTGCTCAAATATCCAGGTGAGCGATACAGGACCTCTGGGCCTCTTGTTTCAAGATTTCACAGACAACTTGATTTATGATCTGATTTTTTTTTTTGACAGCAAAGTTTTTTAGCTCACCGGTCCTTCGTGGTGTTCGTCGTCCGTCCGTCTGTCAACTTTTCCTTCAAAACACTACTATTTTCCTTTAAAACACTACTAGTCCTGAACGGCCCAGTAGATTTTGACTAAATTTGATCTGGAGCACCCTTAGGCCAAGGGCATTCA
>JAUMHH010226841.1:0-11887 GCA_032359455.1 Chlamys rubida
CAACTTTTTTTAACATGCATAAAATTTTACAATCAAAAGATCATTACCAGCATCATCATAAAAATGCCATTCATCATGATTGACAATTATATAATATATATAATCTTCATCATCATATCAATTTTAATATCAAAGTCTCATTAACAGAAAATCAGTTTATGCAAAATAAATTCAATTCTCATTTCAATACTGAAATCAGTAGCTCCATATTAGCATCCTAAAAACAGATATTCAATCATGAATTTGTTTCAATAGCAAAATTACAACTCGGATAACCAACTTGTATTGGATTGATGAGAATTTATTTTTCAACAAGATTAATAATACACATTTAGTATTTCCCAACAATGACGGGGACATCACATCACATTTCTAGTCATAACAACAAACAATTACTCCAACACATCGGCAGGGCTACACCAGACATTGTCAAACATAGATAGGATGTTGCCCAGTATATATGAGCCTCTATTTATTGCAGGTCTGCTTCAATTCATTGCGTTCTAATTCTTTTAACCAATTAGAGCACAGCTGTGCATTTATAAAATATTGACGACCCTAGTGATCTGATGCACTTTCTGATAAGCCTTGACCGAGACTGTCAAGGCCTGCATAAACAGGATAAAATTACCTTGGATTGATCTTTAGAAATGTTGCATCAAAAAGTAGACTCTATAAAGAAAACATTCCAGTATTGTATCCCAGCCAATAGATAGTTTGCTTTGCTTTGCAACTGTACTCAATTTTGGAGACAAATTTTGTACTGCATAGCAACTAAAATCGTTTTATTGGATTAAAATAGTAGTCAAATAAAAACAATGATAATCTTTTATTGTCATTTCAACTTAATACTAAAATTGTAACAAAAACAGGAATGCATGATGAGAAAACAACACTGTTAACGACACCTCACTTTAAAATTCATGTCACTTTTGTGTTTGAAAATAACATATATAAAAGTTGTATTGGAACTAAAACATTAAACGTTTATTTTCTTAAAAGACTTTCACATATTTTTAATGTTAAAACATAATATCGATTTAAATGAGGATTTTGTTTCGATAAAAGTCTTCTATTTACACTGGTGTATCTATTTGTTCACATTTGAACTGCATAGGGACATTATTACTTAAAAACAGACATCAAACCTACTGCCAAATGCACATTCACGAAAAATACCGGTATGTCTAATTTCAAATTTTCCTTTCTCTCCCACATTTAAACTGTCAAACAGGTTTGGATTGCCTCCCCTTTTTAGTTTTCCATACAAGCCGCCAACAAGTTATCTTATCACATATGTTGCAATTAACCTATGTATCACACAATTAAAGCTTAAAACTGACAAATCACAACTAACTTTCAAACTAGGCTGAAATCTGACCAATGCCACATACATATCAGACTAAGCTCAAAAGTGACCAATCAACATACTTATCAGACTAAGCTGAAAACTGACCAATCACACATACACATATACAAGGCACTCGTCCGTACAACTGGTATCACTTGCTTTGTATTAATCACGATAACCTTGCCTCAATGTTATGAATGGAACAATACTACAAGATCATGATTCAAAAGGCGTCGAAGTATATTTCTTTCACGATACATCTACAGTAGAGCCCTTTTTGGTCCAGCAACCTTTGTGGTCAGTTAAATGGGGCTGGATCCATCCTCGATACTCAAAGTAACTGCTGTCTCATGGCAAAGTCTGTATCTATGCTGACATCAATACAGCATACACCGACGTACTATACCGACGCTTACGATTAGATGGTCCCTCGGCACTGCTATACTACTGTTGTCTGTAGTTTGCTAGTTTATACAGAAGACACGTGTACTACCGACGCCTTCGTTTAGATGGTCCCTCGGCACTGCTGTCTGCCGGTCTCTTCTTGGAATTATTAAATATCTGATAAGTAGAGAAAGTTAAGGACAACAAAAAAACACCACTGATTGATCTCCAGTCTCAAATATAGAGAATGTCCCTCTTCAGAATTTCATTCGCAGTAAAATGTTATTTTCCTGATATCAAAACAGTCAGTACCGTCAACAATATGAGGGTATGAATTGACTTGAAAAGAGTCACTGTGAACCTTATCATACATGTACTTTTTCTCCTGAATGCAGATAATTTAACACAAATATTACCTTTATTGTATATTCATAACGTTCATATTGTTGGTACATATTCCCGATTATTTAACTCCTGCGAATTGGACATTATATTGGTATGGGCACTGTTCAGTTATCTTACTACCAAATATTAATAAACACGCACCACAGATTATGTTCGCTGCCAACTGTGTTCATACTACCATATATACACCGACAAAATGAAGGTCAATCCTTATAAAAACGGTGTAACTTTCTCGAAATACTATTTTGAGGTCAAAAATAATTAATTTGTCTGGTGTATGGATGTCAGCTTGTTTGAAAACAAACTTTCTAAATTTTAGCTTAAGCATTGCTTCTGTGTGGTCTGATACAGAAACATACTTCCCTAATATCGTCAGTTCCTTTCTGGTTACAAAAATATCAAAGCAAGACAAGCACACGAAACATATTTTGCAATGTTTTTTGCCGTTTAGAAAGATATTAGTTATTTCACAATAGGCCATGGTAAGTAATTCTGACAACTGTATAGGTTTTTCACAAAGGATATTTGTTAGGGCTAGCATCCTGTTGTAAGATTCCAGTCAGCACAAACTCAGCATTAACCACTGGAATGTCAGCCTTCATTGCCACCTGACAAAGTTTTTGATCCTCTTCACACGACACGACTACTGTCCTCTCCGCAAATTTACACGGCATACTCTCCAAGTACTGTAGGGACACCAATTTCCAAATTTAACATTATGACATATATCAGCTCCAACACACAATTTGTTTTTTTATTGTTCTTGATACATCATGTAAGCATATCACAACACCATACTAATGTAAATAGAACTTTTTCTGGTTCCTTGGACCCTTCATTTCAAGGTTTCTGTTTGTTTCTACGATTAACTTTTTTTCTAGGTCATTATTTATCTACAAAGAAACATCAATTTTTGATTGTTTCCATAAAAACTTTTTAAATTTTGTTTAATGCACATCTGAAGCCTGCAGTAAACAGCTATACTATTACAAAACAATCTGTGATAATATTACTTACCACAGCTCCAGCACATTCCACAATGTCTGAAAAAATCATAGGGAAAAAAGAATTCAGACTGGATAAAAAGTTGTTATACCTGTCTATACAACAATATATTTAAGGTCCAAACTGTGTAGAATGATGAGGCTTTCAGAAAATACAGGTTTGCTTCACAACACAACACAGGTTGAAAGACAAGTTAGTTTACATATTTCTTTATCCATAATGAATTTTAGATGATACAATATGATTTTCAAAATATTTTGTAACTCAATCAGAATCAAGATTTTCTATTGAAACAATTTGTGATATGAAAATATAAACATAAACAGCAAAATTAGATCAAGGAAAAATTCATCAATCATTCAATACTTTCTACAAAAAGTAAAGCTTAGAATATCAGAGATCATTTTTTTATGTACCAGGTAAACATAATGCACCTGTATTGGCACAAAATTTCTAGTTGATTATGTGAAGTTTTAAAAAACTTAAAAACATGAATTATTATTTTAAAAACTTCATTATATTGATGTAGCCATTCTTATTTTACAAGACAGACCTTTCATCTGAGTAGGATCTGGTCGGACAGACTTTGTGACATGGATCTTGTAGTCAAGCAACACACTGGCTTGACTAGCACGTTCAATAGATCGCTGGAGGGAGAACTTATACTGCTTCTCTGTAGCCGTGTCTTTTACTAAGTAGGGTGTCACATCTAAAAGTCAAAAAAAGGAAGTCTAATGTCCAGGGCCAGAAAACTGGTCAAGTGAATTTATGAATATACTTGTCCGACAGGTCAGCACAAAATGACCTACTGAATAAATTCCATTTTTGGCATACTTTCTAAATTTTTAACATTACACCAGAATGACAGAAATCATCTATTCAAAGCAAATAAATTTTTAGTTCTTTTCAAAAGCATTGTTTCCTGTAGGTTCAGTGCTTTCTTGCCCTACCAAAGGACTGCTATAGCAAACCACACATACATTCTCAATCAATCAATAATGATATTCTGTACACTGTATCTGTAGAATTCAAAATGACCATCTACAAACAATGAAGGCATGAAAAAATTTTCAAGACGTATATTTCTCAAATACTACATTTTCAAATTATTTGTCAATGACTCATTCAGGCTTTGAACAACATTGCCCTGGGGCCAGTTAGAAGTTTTTTTTACTAGAACAGCTGTTATAATAATTCTCACGGAAACGAGTGAATAACTCTATTTCGTACCCAAAACCTTACACATTGCTTGTCTTACCCTGTATAAATGTACCGGCCTGTTTACTGCTGCTGAGCCAGGTTGGCAGGACAATGGGAATACCTCGAGACAGACAACACAGCAGCTTCACAGTTCGGCGTACCTGTGTAGAGAAGGCAGTGCTATATTGCATTACAAAGCATGTACTACAAACTCCTTCTTTAAAATTTTGGGAAAATTTAGAAAAGTTTCTACATATAAAATCATATACAATGTATAAGATCATGCACAGTAACAAGAAAGAAATTGTTGACACAACATACAGTGATATTATCAGTATTATATATATATAATATTTGGCTGGGGGAAATAAAATATTTGAAAAAAACAACTAAACACCCATACAGTGATATATGTCAGGTTTTGCTGAGTAACGTGTTTACCTTGTCAGTGACTAGGTGTGTACAGGTCTGGACAGAGGTCACCATCTCCCCGCCAAGATCCTTCACTGTCTGTAACAGATATAACTCTTTGTCGTGAACTTGCATGGTTATATTTGAGACAAGTATACAAATACAAGGCTGGCAGGGGAACAAATACAACATATAAAACTGGTGACTGTGAAGCATCAACCAATTATTATATCATTATAAGAATTCTATTATAAAGAATCAGTCACGGGTTCTTCTTTTGATTGAATGTACATTTGATGATTTGATTCCAATAGCTTAATTAGTACTTTTGTTATTTCTTCTTGGTTGTAATGAGTTACATAGTACACATTCATAAAATGCATCGGGCTTCATGTTTATACAGCTGTCAGTCACAACAAAAATACAGTTATTCCCTGTTAAAAAACTTTGCAAATCTAATGTAACTGAAGAAGACCCTAGCTTTCACAAATATCGGAAACAACTAACAAAGGCATGAATCACAGCTCCACATTTAGATGTTTTTTAATATCCGCAGGTCAAAACTTGAGACGGGACTGTACCTTCTGGCCTTGTTCATTGACCATCCCTGTAAACATTACACGCGGCTTGGGATCCATGGATTTTCGCCTCAGAGATGGCGAGCCAACAGCCAGAACATTCTTTTTGGACTGGACGGGTGTGCCTGGGTCTGTTTCATCTCTGATTTTCTTAGCAGGGGTCTCAACCACATCCTGACAGGTTATAAACACATGATATTTTCCTTTCCTTTAGTAAAAGTTGATTTTTTTAAAAACCATACAATGACTATTAACATGAAACAATTTCATCACATATCTCAAACAGATGAAAAATGAAACTTCATGTAATTCTAACACCCAACTTTCCATAATAACCCGCTGTCTTTTTTTTTTTTTTTTTTTTTAAATTACACGTATCCTACAAGAAAATGTCGAGGGTCGGAGGCTAGGAGAATTATTTAATGGGAACTTTGTTCATGTGACAATTCGGCAGACCAGGACTATCACAACTGTCTTTGTTTTGAACACATCCTGCTGTCTCACACCGACAAGACTGCATCCATAAATACCTGGTACAATGTATGAGTACACAAAAGTATCTTCACCACTGATGTTGGTGTCAGTTTATTAATTTCAAAAACGAGAAACAAATGTTCAATGTATCAATTTTCAATTAATAGAGAATCAATAACTAATATCTGTCCTTTAAATGTCTCTGCCAAATATAATTAATGAATTACAGCTTTGTACTATTAAGACTCCTCATACTGAAGTCTTAGCTTTTCAAATTATCAAAAACTGATAAAATTAAATACCTGTTCCTGACTGTGTCCACGTTTACCCCGAGTTGCTGTCTTTCCTTTCCGACTCGTACCGGGATCTGCCCCTTCCTGATCCGAGACGCTCACTGATGTATTAGCTTTCCTACCCCTGTCCTTTCTCACATCACCAGAGTCACTCTCCTCCTTACCTTTGGTCACATGTACATCCTCTTTTGAATTTGAAGCTTTACCCCTACCTTTTGTCCTAATTTTACTTTGCTCAAGTTCACTTTCCTCCTGAGTATTTTCCTCTTTCGAAGTTTTATCTTTAGAAACACTATCTTCCTGAGTTTTACTTCTGCCTTTAGAAACGTTTTCTTCCTTAGTCTTAATTGCACCTTTAGCTTTAGTCCGTCTCGAGGTAGAAACCTCGCTTTGTGACTCCTCCTCGGTGTTCTCACTATCCATCGACACATTGACAGTTTGATTACCCTTACCTCTACTAGTCCGTTTCTCAATTTTAATATCAGCACTCATCACCTCTCCAATCTTCTTAACTTGCCCACGAGGTTTTCTTTCAGACATACCACTCATATTGGCCAAATCTGCTGATGACACATCCTCATTCTCCGCAGAAACCTCCTGGAAGGGTTCAGTTGCCTTTTTCCCTCGAGTTCCACGTCTGGGTTTAGGAGGTTCAGTGACCTCAGCTGTTTCTTTTACAGTTTCTTCTTCCTTTTCCTCTACCACCTGTTTAGATTTTCTTCCCTGTATACTTCCCCTTCCAGTCCTCCGCCCCTTCTCCTGCTCAGAGACAACCTCTGTTGGTGACATTTCCTCTTGAGAAGCTTCCTTCTTTTTTGACCTACTACCTGCTGTCCTACCTGTTTTTTCCTCAATAGGTTCTACACTGTCAGAAATATTGGAGACCTGTTTGGATCTTCTTCCTCTAGAAGTTGATGCTACAGGACCTCCTAATTTATCTTCACTAGTATCCTTCACTTCCTTATCATTCTTGCACTCGTGTTTTGAATTGGAAATAACTTCCTCTCCCTCCTCTACAGCTGGCTTTGGTTTATCTTTCTCCTCCACTGGTTTTAACTTTGACTTTTTACCCCGTCCCCCTGCAGGAACATTTTTCTCTTCTACAACTTCTTCCTCCTTTGCCTCCTCTTCAGCAAGTTGTCTGGATCGCCTTCCTCTAGATGTTGTCCTTCCTTTTTCCACAACTTCTGTAATTGGCTGACATTCCTCCTGTGCCTTTTCTGTCAATTTGCTTTCCTCAGCTGCCTGTTTTGATTTTCGTCCTCTAGATAAAGTCCTTCCCTTTACCTCTTCCTCTTTGACTGAGGGAGAGTCTTCAGCTTGCACAAGAACATCTGGAGTTGATTCATTGCTAGCAGGCTCCTCTGCCACAGCTTGCTTTCTTTTACCACCAATCCGTACAAGCTTAGTAGTTTTCTCTTTATTTTTTTCAATGGTACTGCCATCCCCACTCCCTCCTGCCTGGATTGACCTCCGACCCCTTCCTCTTCCTCTGACTTCCTCCACAGAGACTTCAACCTTGGACTCTGTACTGTCTACTGTTGATTGTCCAGCCTCATTTTCCTTCTCCTCAGCATCTTTTCCTGACTCAAATTTTGTTGAATGTTTTCCTCTTTCTGTACCTTTCTTTTCAGTTACATTCATTTCCTCCTTCTGTTTCTCATTTTCTACTGTTGCTGAATTTCTTCCTTGACCTTTACCTTTGACATTTGGTTCTTCATTCACCTTGACCCCAACTGACCTTCTCCCACCCCTTTTTCCTGCAGTGGTTGGCTCTACCACTACTTCTGGCTCTTTATTTTCATCTTCCTTGATATCCTCCTTTTCCATTTTTCCTTTCTTTCCTTTCTTTTTACTTGAAACATTGTCCAAATCTGAGGCAGGAAGTGACCTTCGACCTTTAGATAATCTGTTAGCAATTTCTTTCTTTTCTTCAACAGCAATGGCAGGTAATGATCTTCGACCTCTTGTAACAGTTGTCTTGACCTCAACGTCTGCTTTTGTGAGTTTTGACCTGGTAGCTGTGTGACTAGTAGATGGACCAGCTTTCTCCTCTTCACCAACTGTTGATTCTGATGACTGGCTCTGGAAAAAATAGAGTGACATTTAACATGGTTTAAATTCTTGGACATATTTAATCATTCTCCATTTTGCAATACTTTCATTGTGTATCCATACAATGGGGAGCAGAACAGCTCAGGGCAACATGAATGTACTGATGCCTCAATGGTATTCCAAATTGTCTTTTTTCAAGAAATGTTTAACTTCATATTTCAATTCCATAATAGATGTTAATTGATGATAACTGATGAATTCTATAAAACTTTTATATATATGCAAAAAAAAGGTTTTCTAGAATTCGTTGATTAAAAAATCATATCTTAAAAATAACATGTTGCAGACTTGTTACTATGTATAATTAAAACAATATTCAGTTTTACAATGTTTTCTTTTTAATCTCATATGATAAAATAATAACACTGTTAAATAAAACAGGAGAAAAAAAATACATAAAGTAGCCCATGTTCAAAAACATAACTTACCTCAATAGCAAACTTGACCCTCTTTGGAGAGGGGCTTTTGCTACGTTTCCCAGGGCTAGCAAGAGCTGATTTGTGGGGTGAGTTTGGTGGGAGTGGTATAATTGGGCTCTTACCCAAAACATCCTCACTGTCTGGTACTACCTTCATATAAAAAAATAAAGGAGAAATACACCCAGCTTCAAGATCAACACAATTTTTAGCAAGTTGTTATAAATCTTTCTGAAATGTATATGTTAAAAAACTCAAGTGAAGGGATTTTCTGGAGGACTCTATATATTATATCTGTCTACAAGATATCCAAGTGTCTGCATTGTATTAAGCATAAAGAGTGCAAGGTAATAGATAGCTTTAATTGGAAGCTGTGATATTATAACTTGAAGTTCTTTCTCACACTGTTATAAGTGTACTATCCAGAAGGTGGTACTCTACTATAAACTGACCTCCTCACTAAGCGGTGGCGTGTCCTCCTCCTCATCTGAATCCTCCCCGTACCTCTGTGTGGCAGGCTCCACATCCATACAGGCTGCAGGGCCAGTCTCTGTAGAGTAACCAATAACATACAACATCAAACATTTTATATTTAACATTCTAGCATTATAACATTAATATGTTATATTCAAATGGAACAGGTACCATATTTGTAGAAATAAGGGTGCCAGGTGTGGGTAAATGACGAGTTGGGTGCCTTTATTTAAATATTTTTCTTTAATCAACATACTTCATATTGCGACTATTTTGCTGCTAAGACAACTTATGAAGGTCTCTTTATTCTTTGGGACCCCATATTACAGCAAGTGTCTCTAATACTTCAAATACGTTATTTGTACATTACCATATCCTCAAAATCTATCATTTCTTTTATTTACATACCTGAGGACCTGACACTACAAAACAATTCATTACTATTTTAGTACTGCAAATAACATAGTTTTCACTTCATATCCTCTTTTCTAACACATACTTGACATTAGAGTATAGTGCTTTAGGTAAGTAAATATTTCAACTAGAATTCTTGGATTAGTGTTCACTTTATGTCTTTACCTTCTCTACTTGGTTTAAGTGCTGGTAAGTTGACAAGGTCCTTCTGTACACGGTCAGTTCCTCGCCTAGGGGACAACTTCTTCACCCGACCACTCCTGCCCCTGGGCTGGGCCAGCTCTTCCTCATCCTCCTCCATGCCATACACCTGTGTGGCTTCCTCTCCACCAGAAACATCTGTTTCGTCAGTGGTCTCCTTTCTCTTTGTAGTTTCTCCTTCCTTTGATCGACCTAAACAAATACTGGGCTTGTGCTCTTCAGGAACTTCAGTTGATTCATCCTCTATTACCTGTGTTGCTTCATCCTCAGTTATTTCATTTTTCTTGCCCGTCTTCCCTGGACGTCCTCTACGACCCTTGACCTTTCCTGTTGATTTCTTTGGAGTGTCAGCTGACACATCCTCTATAACCTGTGTAGCTTGGTCTTCACCTACATCAGGGTCTTCTACTACTTGTGTAGCCTCCTCTTCGAATACCTCTCTTGCTTTACTTTTTCTTCCTCTACCTACAGCTGTTTTTGGCTTGTTGGAAACTTTTTCCTGAACCTCAGATTCAACAGACACATCATCAATGACTTGAGTGGCTTCATCTTCAGTAGTGTCACTTACAGTCTTATTGGTGTCTCCCTCCGTCACCTTCCCCCTTTTCCCTCTCTTGCCTCTCCTGCTTATATTTTCTTTTGGTGTTTCTTGTGGAACATTAATATCCTCTGCAACTAGTGTTGCCCCATAGTCGCCTGCTGTGGTATCATCCAATACTTGAGTGGCATCCTCCTCTATACCATCATTTGTCTTACTTTTCCTTCCTCGTCTTCCTCTACCACTTTTCTTTTTAAGATTATTTTTTTCATGTTCAGACTCATCTTCAATAACTTGTGTGGCATCATTTTCAAAATCTGCGACATTGTCTACCACCTGCGTGGCTGCTTCCTCATTAACTGCCATAGTAGCTTCAGTTACATCCTCTCTGGCTTCAACAGCCATTGTGGCATCCTCTGTGACAGCCATGGTGGCATCTTCTGTGACAGCCATGGTGGCATCCTCTGTGACAGCCATGGTGGCATCCTCTGTGACCACCATTGTTGCATCCTCTGTGACAGCCATGGTGGCATCCTCTGTGACAGCCATTGTTGCATCCTCTGTGATAGCCATGGTGGCATCCTCTGTGACAGCCATTGTTGCATCCTCTGTGACCGCCATTGTTGCATCCTCTGCGACTGCCATAGTGGCATCTTCTGTGACTGCAACTGTGGCATCATTTTTGACAGAAAATGCCTCAGTATCAGTTATAGCCATAGTTTCTCCTTCTTGAACAGCAACAGTTGCATCTCCGGTAGTTACTGCTATGGGATCAACCTCAGTGATTGCCACTGTGGCTTCTTCAAGACATTGTGTTGCAATGTTTTCAGAGTCCCCTTCCTCTTCAATGACTTGAGTACACTCCTCCTCGTCTTCAGCAATCTTCTTAGTGGCCTCTACTACCTGAGTGGCATCCTCCTCCACCATCTGTGTGGCAACATTATCGTCATTATCAGTCAGATCAACAGATGCCTGTTCCTCCTCCTCATCTACCATGTCACAAGCCAATGTGGATGCAGCAAAGATGTGACTGACATCTACATTGTCAGCCTCTCCCTCAGTGTCAGCATCCATTACAGCCTCTCCATTCTCCTGTCATTGAAGGAAATCATTTAAAGTCAACTAGGGTCAAAGGAAAGCAAATTTTCAATTTGGAGCTAAGTGTACCATTAATAAGTAAGAGAACGCTTCTAACATATGTAGAATATGTAATAGCCTATACTTGGACTGGCAATTCAGGTTGATAAACAAATCAAATTGCCTACATAGTGAATGATAAAATAGTGTAGAGTATATCAGTAATGCTTTCCTCTTACAGTACAGTTGAGCAAGGATACAAATAATTGGTAACAAAGTTCTATTATTCAATTTGGAAATGTAATATAATCAGGGGTTTCCAATTATTCTCATTCAAATGAAAATTCATCACAGTACAATATCATTATTATGATGAATGATTTCTTGAATATTTTGTTCACTGACCCTGATGGCAATTTACTTATACATTTTATAGTTTGTTTCCCGAACCTCAATGGCACTTAACTAGTATGTTCTTAACAAGAATTACGCGTAATTATATGTGTCGCCTGTCCCGCTTTGTCAATATAATAAGCATTTGACATAGTACT
>JAUMHH010226852.1:0-26628 GCA_032359455.1 Chlamys rubida
CAAAGGCCTAGAAAGGTTACACTAACCCTAGTATAAACCAAATCAGAGGCCTAGAAAGGTTACACTAACCCTAGTATAAACCAAATCAAAGGCATAGAAAGGTTACACTAACCCTAGTATAAACCAAATCAAAGGCCTAGAAAGGTTACACTAACCCTAGTATAAACCAAATCAGAGGCCTAGAAAGGTTACACTAACCCTAGTATCAACCAAATCAAAGGCCTAGAAAGGTTACACTAACCCTAGTATAAACCAAATCAAAGGCCTAGAAACGTACATTGTAGTTTACAGCTCATCCAAAAAGAAAGTGCAACATTCGACAACTTCGTTGACACCTTAATACAAAACCTCCTATATTTATTGATCGACTAGAACAAAAGTAAAATAGATACCGATTTGGAAGTTTATAGCTGTATTAGTAAAGATTGACGACCAAGCTTCCATTTCATATGTCATTCATAATCCATCTCCATTGAAGATATTCTAACGAGAGATCTACACGGAGTGTTTTATGAGAAAAAGATGAAACAATTTCCTTTCTTTTTGAAAAAAACCTGTACATTTTAGCCAGGGATACATGTATATATATATAAGTAATCATTATGAGAAAATTACCACCAGTAATCAGTTAGGTTGAGGCAGAATCGAGGATATATATATTATTAAAAAATAATGAGTTTGCAAGTTCACAGCAGTTGAGAGTTCACTGAAGATGAATTCGAGACTAATTACGTTCGAACCTTGAGCTGTAAATATGTTCCCCACTTGACCTATACCATATTGCGCTGACGTGTGACGCTGAACCCCAAACAAACAAACAACAAGCAAATACACAAAACAAATTAATGATTTGTTGTCTACACTTTATATACTAAAATTGAAAGAGCAAATACCATTCATATCCAGCAATGACCAGTAATGTTTGTTCAGTTAGGGAGACCACATCCCCGTTACATGAGGATTTCGATCCATTATTCATGTTTCCTCTATAGGAAGGTACTGTAGAGACTAAAGCAGATGATAATTGTTTTAATGCATACACATGCAAATCACATGTCAACAAACACTAACAACCCACCAATCAAATTCTTAGATAAAATAAACTGTTGAAAATGAAGAAAAGTGAAGTTTCGATTACACACTTATTAACCCAATTACCAGCAAGCTTATGAAACCTGGTGGTTTTTAATATATAGTTTCGAAACTTAAAAAGAAAGTCACCGCGTGCGTATTCAAGGTACACAGTGTACTTTCCCATGTGTGACATAACTCTATCTAACACAGACGCATCTGTACCCGATGACCCCTGGTTCGGGAACTACATTTTTCCAAACCCCGACTAGGAAGTGTTAGCTGATCACGTGCTGACGTTCTATTGCCCGTACTGAGTTCATTGGATGAATATATGCCAAAGGTCATTCGGCAACTGGTATCGCATCACGGAAATAAAGAACTATTAATCAGAAACGTCATGATGCTTTTGCAAACTACATTTGTTTTCAAGCGTATCGTTGGTATACCAAACTTTCGTTCTGCCTTTTCCAAATATCTCGAAAATCTACTATATTACGGTCCCCAAAACGAAGTTGATGACTAATTAATGTTGCAGTGTTTCTTCTTATTATTCTTTCTTTCTTCTTCATGTTATTTTTCTTCCGCTAAATGGTTTCCGGAGTTTTTCTCGGAAACTTCTGACTGAATACTTATGAAACTTTACATGATTTCCGATCGATCAATTGATTAACACATTTATAGGTGTACGTCAAGGTGCTAATTATAAATAACGGCCCCTCTCTTTTTCTGATTTTGTTCCAGCTATAATTGTGTAAGGGTATTTTGTTAATGCAAATTCTTTCCAATTCATACTTTGTGACTATGGGGCAGTTTTTGGGGTCTTATATATGTACAAGTATATAAAAGTTGCCGTTATAATCATAACCTAATACTATTGTATTCGCAATGTGAGTGTCGAATGTTGCAAAACCATTCGCGGAAGGATAGGATAAACAGAGTCGGCCATTGTGTAGGTATGGAGAGTATGGAAAGTCAACCCTCGGACAATGTAATAACTTCAATTGTATACCCGCGTGCTAGATCTACATCAGGTGCGAGAACAGGAACCTTATTGTTTTAGGAATTTGAAAACTGTATAAGGAACAAGGTCGGTTTTTGAAATCTACATAGCAATCATGTACTTTCGTGTGATCTATGGGCGAGTTCCTAGAATAGGCTTTTTAATGATGTAATTAAATTACTTTTTAAACACAAAATATTTTCCAAGTTTTTAAACGCAAAACCGGAAGAACTTCAATTAATCCGTTGTTGATAGTAAGATTACATTCTATGGTGTGGAAGCCATATTTAAAAAGAAATCAATTTAAATAAAACTACAGCAACATTTTTTTGACACTCTTGATTTATTCAATATTCAAATTAAAGGATGTAATTTCACTCTTTTGCTTGTTGCTTTTAGTTTAATTGGTTTAACCCTGACGTATAACACTACAAGTGATTTTCTGGTGGAAGGGTTGCCCCAGATGTAATCTAAAACTAACCGAGCCATCTAACACCACACTAAAACCACACAGGATGACTATAGACATAGTCTCAATCTAAACAGCACAACGCTACAAAAAGTCTCCTGTAGAAAGTTGCCCCCATGCATACATTATATTCCCAAACTAACCCAGACGTATAGCAACACAGCGCCACACAGAGTTCCTCGGGGGAGGTTGCCCCAGATCTAGTACCAACTAACCCAGACATAAACAATTACAGCCGATTATAATCCCATATATAAACATTACAAAATTGTCCGGGAATGGGTAGCCCCAGATAGTTTCCTTAACTATCCCAGATATACTTGTCAAAGTGCATGGAAGACTTCCGCAGTAGTGAGATACCAGTATAAAGAACTCCCCGGATAGACGCGACATGCTGATCTACCGGAGTTATCTTAATTCACGCCATAGGCATATGCATTGTGTGACACTCATTACAAAAAATATTTCAGTATCTGTTACGATTAAAAGCTTGTGTGCAGTTTCTTAGACTGTTGATTACACTGAAGCATCATACGTTGTTTGACGAAAAACATGACAGGTGCACACGTACATTATGTAGTTCCCCTTCTTTGTAGAGTTCATGATGTAGTTCTTTGTATTTTGCCTCTGTATCTGTGGACATTGACACTGGGTGTTTCTGTATTGGTAATGCACTGCACGTCTTCTTATTTTTGTTTAAATCACACAGATTAGCTTGGGGATGAACTTCCCCAGCTTTATGTATAAGTCTAAACTACCAAGACAATTAGCACGACACATGATAGTTTAGAATGGGCTTCACTGGAAACACACATTTTATTAACATCTTAAAATTATTATTAGCAAATTATACCACACAAAATTTCTGTTTAGTGTCAAAAAGTGACAAACATTTTAATGCGTTTTGTACACATTAGAGCCTGCATTTCTTTTTGTGTGTTAAGCATATGACGATGTACATTGTATATCAACACAATGAACACATTAAATGACACGTGTCATCATTATACAGGCTCCCGCACCGTGATAGTGCAGCTCATCACGTGACCTGACACGCCACAAACGAAGAGGGCAGCCATGGCGTACCTGACAGAAGGAAGGGTTTCAGATGTTAAAACAAGTATGCAAATAAGACATTTGCACGCATTCTAATAAAACTACGATATTAAAACATGCTTCGTGTTAGACGCGAGTATTGTGAAATAAACCCCGGGTATCGCCGTTGTGTAATCTGAAACAACTTCCGCGTTACCCGGGCTTTAACAAGAAGGTCAAGGTAAAGATAAAATTGTAAACTTACTATAGACGACGTAAACCCCCTTTACACACTCGTCAGCTTAACTTTACAAAACGTTATTGAATGTACTTTATGATATATACAGCTGTATATTTCTATTTGAGCGTGAGCGTAAGGCATGCCATTGGTAATTGAATATATATATAAATAAATTTATCATCTTATGTCGACTGATAAGTATTTGACATTTATGACGTACGTCATATAGGTTAAAGTTAAGCTCTGAAAGCTGATCACGGACTGACAACTAGTATAGCTCAGACCACAACAATCGATGCGATTAACTCGACTTCAGGGCTATACTTTCCTCACATTTGTTGAAATGTCATTTGAAAGTAAAAGTACACAGTTATGTGTAACAGGAGACAATTGTGGCCCTTTTTTTCATATTCAACGTAAAATAGAAAAAAATTAATTACCAGTGTCACAAAAATTGACACGAACACCGGGTACCTCGTCAGCACATAAGGAGATCATAAACATGTAACCATGTAAACACCTCGAAACATAAAACAGGCGAAATATGGTGTTTCGGAAAGGTTTGCGTTTTCTACACCACATGCATGGGACACCAGTAATGATGTCTCCTCATGACAATAACGCCCGACTTTATTATGATTTCGGTAACGAAAAGATCTAAGAGACAGTTAATATGTGAAACAGCTTAAAATCTTATCATGATGATAACTTACTGCCAAATGTCCATCTTAGATTGGAAGATGTCCAGTAAACAGTGTACACAAATATTAATGCAAATGCATAACATTCTCAGTATATCTCAATCAGTAGGTTGACAAATAAGACGGAGTGAAGGACATACATTTGATATATTAATATTAACACTTGTTTTCCATGCTTAATCAACAAAATGCTAAAAAGTGTGTAAATACAAAATTGAAATTTTAATCTTGTGGCATTAATATGTCATAAAACATTGACTAGTTACCATCCCATAGCCTTGTCCAGACATTAGGAAAGACAACAATCCAGTTGGAACTAGTCAAATGGATCTCGAAGCGAATACAGCTAATATCTGAATGTTATTAATTTTGATATTAAAACATTCTTGTAAGTCTTAATTGAGTTTTTTATGATTGCTTTAAAGATATAACTGTTTTAATTATCAATGCCTAATTTACAAAGAATAAATTGTGTTGTAGGAAGGTTGAGTCTGACCGAGTGTTTTAATTTTCAGTGTCATGGTTATAGACTGTGTTTAATACAGCATACATATAGGATACATGATTAACCATCCTGTGTTATCTTCAGGGCATCTACAGTTTCTTTAAAGAAAATCGGGGTTTTTTCTTCAGAAATTGTAGAAATTACCTTATATAATATGCCTTTACGCGATGCTTCATCTGTGAAAGGATCTGCAAGTATTTGCTTTTGTGAAAGGAACAAAATCTGATATCTAATTATTCACAGGATAGCTTAGTTCATGAGATAGTAAAATGAACCGAAAGAGATGCTTCTCTTTGTTTGCTTTGATCTAAATTCACATTCACCAGATAATTTTTTTCAGCATATTTGCCCCGAAATGATACATCTTGCTAAATACATTGTATAAGGATTATACATCATATACCCTATACACACGTAAACGCTCCTGGTGAGAGAGGTAGCCGTGCGTAAATGTGCTTCGTGTGGAATACGTTAAACCTTATTAGCAGAATATTATTCGTACGTGAAAGCAGGAATGTTTTAGCATTACAGGCGAAATGGAATACTTAAAAAATGGGATATCCTTTCATATGGGGATTTATTGGCCATAACTGTGGTGACATATTGAAGGTTTTTGTTACATTTCGTTTATATATATTTTTTTATTTCTCTTTACTACAATCCATTACAGTTAAAACGCGCTCATATATTCATAAGGGTAACGTAATATTTCTCCGTCATGGTAATGTTTTTATTATTCAAATTTACATACAAATTGTATCAGTTTACCTATCGCAAACACATCGACACTTGTTTCTGTTTCAGGTACAATTGGTCTCAGATGCTTGGATGCAGTCCTGAGTTTTGTTAAAATAATAGATAGAAATATTGCCGGTACGTCTGTACTAAAAACGCTGAACGTCATGGTTAAGTAACCACGTGACCATCCACTACAACATTTGAAATTGAAACACTGCGTTATATATCGAGTAAGTCTGCACATAGTGTGTGATGCGTCACCTAAACTGGAGACACGTGCAGCAATACATCGAATTCAAATTGAAAACATCTAATGATCTGCTTGCCAACACTTTCAGTGGGTGGGCATCTGCTGGTTCACACTTTCAGTGTTTGGACGCTCTACTACTTCACACCTTCAGTGGATGGACGATTCGCTGGTTCCAACTTTCAGTCAGTGGGCGAGCTGCTGTTTCATACTTTCAGATCTGCTGGCCCACACTTCCAGTGGGAGACGATCTGCTTGTTCACATTTTCAGTGGGTGAACGATCTACTGGTTCACACTTTCGGTTGATGGACGATCTGCTGGCCCACACTTTCAGTCGGTTGACGATCTGCTAGCCCACACTTTCAGTCGGTTGACGATCTGCCTGCCCACACTTTCAGTGGGAGACGATCTGCTTGTTCACATTTTCAGTGAGTGAACGTTCTGTTGGTTCATACTTTCAGTCGGTGAACGTACTGCTAAATCACACATTCAGTGAATGGAAGAACTGCTAGTTCGACGATCTGCTGGTTAACTCTTTCAGTGTGTGGACGATCTGCTAGTTTACACTTTCGGCAGGACGACAAAAAATGTAAAACACACGGAGAACATATTTGACCGATTGACACGAAATAGTTTGGGTCTATAACTTAATATTCCGTAGGGACCTTACTGCAAAATAATCCCTAGCTTTGTGCACAATCTGGTTCCATCGTCAGAATTGCACTAAGCTGCAAAGACGAAAACTAGAATTCTTTTCTTTTATCAGTTTACCATAACAAATGCATAACAATGCATGTTACAAAAATAAACTTAGCCAAATATTTTTTTTATATGCTAATAAAAACGAAACTTCCATCGTTTTTGCAGGCAAATTCCTTTCGAAAAACAAAATAATTGAAAAATCCCACAACTCATGCCACTAGTATGAAGCAGCTTACACAAATGTAGAAAGATTTAAATGTGTTTTGGTCTTGCATCTTTTTAGGGTTTTGATAAATTATTTCAATTGATATTTCTTTATTTATAGGACGGTGAAGAGATGGTGATGAATGAAATGTATTTGAAACCATGTTGTACATTTTCACACAATGCTTCAAAATTGTCTTATAATGTTAGTAATAATGTTTAAGTCTTTAGGAAGACTATTTAGTGATATGTTTGAGATTCGGATAATGTAAATTTAACTCGATAGCGAGGACAGATATATATATTTTAACAGTAATCATGCTTAATTCAGTACAATATTGTGTGTCTTTGACTTAAAAGTACGTTAATAACCCAGAATGCCAAAGAGAACTTAACATATGTAACCAAATATCTGGAGATGTTTTCTTCCGTATTTGTATAGATAAGAACACAATATAAAGAAATGTACGCGTCTGTCTGAGATACCGATACAGGTATACTATACGGGGAATACCTTAATGGTTTTCACCTGTTCTATTTTTAACAAGCGTCCCCCTTGTTACGTATACACAGTAACCATGGCGATTTGCGGAAGCTTTGATTAAGTTTTTCTACCAAAAAACAACTGACGCGTTGCATTACATGAACAACACTCGTGCATGCACGTACATGTTTGCTCGTCTGGTCAAGTCAAGACATGTCTTCTGTATTATGGGTCGTCGTCGTTTTTTATGCTGTTATCGCCCAAGCCATAAATAGTGCACAGCCAGACGGCGAAGCATGGGGCATCAGAACATGCGTCATACAGGTAAGTAAATAACACAAACAAGTTAATTACAGATATGCATGTAATTGCCAAACTGTTCGTTTTCACAGAGATCACACTACATTGTAACATCATAATATGTTTATTTATCTAGAAAAGATAACAAAGTAATGAAATCAATATATTTTATGTAATAATTTTACAGATTATTATTTATTAAATGATGCCTTGACGGAGACACTTTATACATACAAGAGTTGATATAAACCAAATAGATAATTTGTGAATCGCTTGAGACGACCTAGTTTGTGATAAAGCGGTATATAAGAACCTTGAATTATTTATTATTATTAATATAACACAGACAATCTGAGCATTTTTCTTATTGTCGAAAACCTCATAGTCAAGTTGGAAAAGATACTGCATGCGTATGGGACTTTCAATTAGCTCATTTTAGAACGACATGACAACATTGTCAGAAAATGCTGTGCAAAATATGAGTTTTTTTAGTGTTACTTTGAACACTCAGAAACAAATTCGAAATTGTACATTAGAACGCTATACTTTTTAATGAAGGTGGTATATTTAAATGGGGAAATTATATTTCCATTCAGTAGTGCCATGCGTTAGCATTAATGCAAAGTCATAAGGATAGTTCTTATCGAGCATTTACTTCAGTTAAGGACACTTTACATTATAAAGCCTATACAAGCATGATGTATATATCTATTGAAACTCTATATTTTAACTACCACATTTGTTTTCCTTTTGCCCGATCAACTCTAAAGGAGAGACATTATCCGTGATATCTGAGACAGTGTATACACACCTCTGTAACTACAACCATTTCATGATTCGATAGAACGGGTCGATTCACCTATTAGTTAAGTGCAGTTTGAATAGATACCGGGGCTTCTAATATTAAGCAAGGGAATTGGTCACAAGTTATACCAGTTTAAAAAACCCTCTTCTTGGCAATTTAACAACCTTGTGATAGCGACAATTCATATGTATTGTTACATAGCAAACAATTAGAAATCACTAAAACAAATATAAATCACTAAAACAAATATAAATCAGTAAAACAAATAGAAATCACTAAAACAAATAGAAATCACTAAAACAAATAGAAATCACTAAAACAAATAGAAATCACTAAAACAAATATAAATTGTTTGATTTTGATTTTAGTTTTATCAATATTAACTTTTTTTTTTTTTTGGTGAGGTGTGGTGAGTATGGAGGTAGGGGTTTGGTTGAGACATTCTGAATCACATACACTGTCAATCAATGAAAATGGGACACATATGAGAAAAACCATACAAATGAACATTGATTGTGATACTGCTGCCTTTTTCACAACTCTGTGTACGTGTCTTCACTCAGATAAATCGTCCAATTTCAATTTAATTACTGCTGTTTGGCGATGATGAGTATTAATTTTCTTTTTTACGCTAAAATTCGTTACTTCAAGTATCAGTTCTCGAAGATTTGAATGAGTGTTTCATTTATTTCAATATATACATGTACCTGTCATTTGCAGTGGCATTCTCCCTGTACTTGGCCTTCTTACCTTCATTTAACACAGGGTATATCTAAGCAACTCTCTTTCCCTTCTCTTTCCTATCCTACCCTCCCGTATTTTCCATTTTTTACTCATATACACAACGCATTGCTGCATATTTCTTTCTCAAATGGTATAGTCATAAATCATGTGGTCCTCAAATCTCGTATGTATTTCTTCAACTGGAGATGAATTTTATATCAGTTGTAAAAAATCCTATTTCAACATTTGTTAATTGCTTTATATTATACAGCAAATGAAAAAAGACAAAGTTTGGTATTAGAACGAACCTGCTTGTAATAGACGTAAACACAACTATCAAATGTCTTCCATTACGAAATAAAAAAGAGTGCAACATGCATAACATACATTCTTATTTTACACTTGTATTCTCGGGATCACGTATCTTATCAGCATTAAATTGATATTTCATAGGTTAATAGTTTGCGACGCGTACCAGAGGGTCAACAGACTACCCTTATCACTGCACCTGACAACAGATTGACCCGCCTCTTTGTTTATATATAACGGTTAAGTCAATATAATGACACCTCTCTGCCACATATGTCAACATATTATCTCGAAAAATCAAACAATCATACGTGACCACCGAACATATTCGTGATGATTTCAGTAGATTACTACTAAAATTTGAAGCATTTAATTCAGTTTTGAAGGTTTTTTTTTAGATCCCATCCCCCCGCCCTCACGTATATAAAAGTAAGAAAAATACAATTTTTATAAAAAAATCCTCGGCTGAAATCCTTAATACTGTTTGAAAATAGATAAAAAAATATATAATGCAAGGTTATAATTTGTATTATTAGAACGATATCTTAGCTTCCTTTTAACCTTTTCATATTGATATACATTTGTATGTTGATAAGTGAATGTATTCGAAAATTTTAAAATCCAGGGAGGTATGAAGGCCAACAACGTACTAGGGCAGAGTAAACAAGTAACTCTCTGGAAACTAAGTCAGGATTATACTGAATTCTCAAAATGATGTCTATATAATTTACTGGTCAACAGGTTACACATAGAAACTGTTATGCTGCTATTGATGAAAGGAAGATTTGTGTCTAATATCAAATGACCACTATCAGTTAAAAAATCAGTTGTTATAGATTTCTAATGAGTTTGATATATGGAATATAGAAAATCTAAGGAGAGGTTGCGTTAAGCTGATAGTGCTTGGCATACAAATGTAGGTCTAATGCAAAGTATGTTGGCATTCAAGCAAGCGTAACCATGCCATTGTGCACTGCAGATTGTAATCAGCTACAATGATATCATTTCCAACTCACCCCTTTACGATCCCTGGATTTCACAATAACTAAAATAACGTAGTTGTTGTCAACAGGAATTATGATAACTAATCTTCAACGGCTATTTTGAAAGGTTGCTATTTACATGGTTATAACAATATCTACGGGTATTTTAAATGCTTCTTCAGAGTTTTTAACAAACATCACGTACTTTATTTCAATCCGGGATTGACTGATAAAATGTTGGATAGCAAAAAGTCACGCATACATATCTTCCAGTAATTGTTGTCAGAGCGATAGTGTTACTGTGCAAATGATGATAGCATACCGATGCCTACAACAAGCTTAGAGCTATTAGATAATGAATTGACTTCATTCAAGTTGTTTTGTATAGGTGTCGGGTATTTTATAAACACATGTTACAATTCTTTATCTCCCTTTAAAATGTTGTAACAAAAACTTTTATCAAGAAAGGATTTTTTTTTCTAAAACAAACATATACTGAAACTAAAGTCCCCGATGGCAAACAGAAGCTTGTTGGTATATGTGATAACATCTAGCGTCCCCACGCGGAGATCCGGGTTGAAAGAGTCTTGCCAACGTGTTCCTTTTCATAAGTGTCATAATCATCATTTTTGTTTCAAATTGTATTATAAATTCAAAACGTATAAATCTATATTTTGATTATTCCTTATCTTATTGACGGTTTCGCTACGATAGAATACATGTACTGTATATAAATACATAACAATTTAAAGGTTCATGAAATATCTTTAGAAATAGATTATCTACACCAGGAAGTAATTGATCGAGGAAGAAATTCGAGACGGAAAGTGAAACTTGAAGTAATACACCTACACAACAATAAAGGAACATCAAACTCAATTTAAAAACTTAAAGATCCATGCATCCAATCACCTTGGGATCAATACATGCCACTCAACATAGATAGATACAAAAGATGAATGCTGAATTGAAGGTATAATTAAATTTCCCTTATAAATTAACGTTTTAACTGATAGCGTGTCTTAATCGATTTTGGTTAAATCGAGTAATGAATTGTTAAATGATTTTAACTATGAATAGATATCTTATTGACATTCTAATATGATGAACAGTTGAGTCTTTTGTTCCTTGCTCATCTCGAAACCACTCATCTTAGTGTATGATCAGTGCGTTTTTAGCTGGAGACAAAAGAAGAAGACCTGGGATTGAATGAAATGATTTCTTTGCAAAGACTTCTTTTGATCAAGAAATACCAATTACTTATATAATGATGGGATTCATTTTCGAATTATTCAGATTGGAGTGGTAGAAACACTCGATTTTTTATATTTCGTTGTCATCTATATAAAGTACACACTTGAAAAAAGAAGGACAATGGAACCAAATATTCATCGGTTGTCCTTCACATTCATTTATATCGACGATGTGCTGTCTCTAAATAACAGGACATTGACGCCATAGATCGTATATACCCTTATGAGCATGAAATCCAAGACACTATAGACTCTTCTGCTTCTTCAGGCGCTATTCTCAACCTTTACTTACAATTGTCATGACCAGCAGGGACGGCTTACTGCAATGCTGTGCGATCAGTGGGATGATTTCCACTTTCAAATTGTGAACTTCCTTTTCTTGGTAGTAACATCCCTACTTCTCAAACCTACGTTCTGTTTATGTCGTAGCTGGTTCTGTATTTAAGCGCTTGGCACGAACATCAGGACTTCCGCGATAGAAATCAACTGCTGACAGGGAAACTTTCAAAGTTTCCAAAAATGCTGATTGATAAAGGCTATACACAGTTTTTTGGTCGCCATCATGATCTCATAGGAAACTACGATGTTCCTTTGTGATTATACTCATAAGTGTACCATGCGGTTTTTCGATCACTATCCCAGTTTTAAGCATGCAATTGCCTAAATTTGTACCGCCTTAATTAACAGGGAGGGTGTCATCGATGAAGCAGGACACGTTTGACCTTCCGGAACACGTGGTCTTTTTTGTCCTTGTCCTTTTTCAAGGATCTCCATTTAAATGTTTCCTTTGTTCATACATATTGATCTATTTTTATCGATTTTAGAATTTGGATTATGGTTTTGCTTACAGTTTGTTATCTCTTGATGTTTTTTGAAGTATATGCAATTCTATTGTTATGGGACAAAATCAGATCAGGTACTTTTTGAAGTAGTAACACAACATTATATATAAAGATTACAGGTGCTTTTAATAATGCATGTTAAAAGTAGGGTCAAACTTTCATCTTTATCAAAATTGAAAGTTTTTTTTAATAGACCATGTACGCGCTGTATGATTAACGTGTCACATAAATGTTGCCTTTCTCGATGGTAACAGTCCTGCTTCCCCTACGTACGGTATTTCCATTTCACGGGTTTTCTCTGAATACGAAGATTTCCTTAATAAATATCCAATACTAACGTACCTACTTACAAAACAGGGTTCCGAGATCTATCGAGTGATAAAGACTATTGTATTTCCTTGTGCGATCTGAGAAGTGACGTTTTAGATTATGCTCATTTACATTGAATAAGCAGAAGACGATGAACTTTCTTTCACACCTGATCACGTTCTTTTTGAAGAGTCTCATAAAATTATTCGTTTTTAATAGTTAAAATTAATTAATTTGTTAAAAGTAAAACATAATCTCTAAGGGCTACATGTAACAGAATATTCAATCATCTAATTTTTGAAGTAGTTGTTCTCATTTTCTGCAATTTATACATTTTTGTATGTTTATACGCTGATTGTGAATACAAGAAAGGATAGTGATCCAACCGCATTCTGAAAAGTATTTTCACTTTTAACCTTCCTGCTGTCATTCACGTTTCGTACATTTTTGTATGTTTCTGTTGGAATATTTGCTTGAAACAATTTTTTCGTTTCATGTCAATAGTTTAATTTCTCATTCGTATTCTCCAGGATGAACTCAAAGAAGTCAACTATGGGTGCCAATCTCGGGAAATTGATGCAAACGGTAATATTTAAACATTGTTAGGCTAACACAGGGATGTGTTTACCTCATAAAGCGTACAGCTCCAAACACTACTACTTAAATACAATTTAAATCATCCGTATACTATACATATGTTTTACATAATTTTTAATATGTCAAAATGAGGTAAAATGAATTGATGCCTCTGCATCTGTCGATAATTAACTTTAAACGATAGTCCAGAACGGCTTAATAAATATTGACTAAATTTCGAATGCAATATATTTGGGTCAATGAAAATGTTGTGGTATGTATGATACATATTTCTCTGGGGGCAGAAGAGAAGGGTCAAATATGGCTAAATATCGAGTAACTGTTTCAATTCATTGTTGGTGAATATATTCTTATCAACCTCTATTTCCCTATATTGATTCAGATATAAAGAATCACTCGGGATACATGGCTTGCTTCTGTAAAATTTGATTCTGATAAAAAGTTTGATTATTTTTGTTGCAGACTTTAACAATGCAAATGATGTGTATTGTAAACCGGAAGTAAATAGTGTATACATCAGAGACGACAGAAAGAAAGATGGCTGGGTGACAGTGACCTTCACTATGGATACACGAAGTTGTCAAAGAAATCGTATGTAAACTTAATAAACAGTAAAATGACCAACATATCTTATTATATTGTATGTCATCTCTAAATATTTAACTTTTGTTATGTTTCTATACCTTCTTTTTTGAAAACAAACACAATTGTGATCTTGACTGTATAACTTATTTAACATTACTAAATATACAGCTATTTTCAATTAGTTAAAATAATTTTCTCCACAATTCTATGTCATCGGTCTTCGAAAATATAATGACAAAAACAGTACGAGTGCAATACTATCTCTGAAGGCTAGGCATGCGGTCTTTTATGATATGTGAATATGAAATGAATTGCCAGTTTTTATTGGATGTTGGTCATTTCAGTCGATCCTTATTTCATATTGCACTATTAACAATAAAGACAGAAAGCGTATTCCTCAATATAAAAGCAATATTTAATCAATCGAATGACCGAATAATGAATTGCCTCTGATTTCTGCAATACGATCCATAAAAACGGAAATATTCATGGAAACCATATACTGTCCCCTGATAACGCATTTTAATTCTATACAATACTTCTACAGATAACAGATCCAGAGGAGTGGTTATTGAGCTGCAATTGACCGGTGGTGATGAAGCAGATTACAAGATCTTCAGTTTAATAACAAAAAAAAGATTGCAATCCAACGTAAGTATGCATTCAAATTATATCAAGCGGAGATAACTGAACTCGCGAATTCCTACTCCAGTATACAGCGGAATGCCGTTAATCAAGTCTTCAGTTGAACGTTGTTAATCCGTATTCAAGTAAACAGTCGAACGGCGTTAATCTGCACATCAGTATGTAGTGGAGGGCTGTTATCCCATTCTAAAGTATACATTGGAATGTCGTTAATCCGTTCTCTAGTATACAGTGGAATGTCGTTAATCCGTCCTCCTGTAAACAGTGGATTGTCGTTAATCTGTTCTCTAGTATACAGTGGAATGTCGTCAATCCATTCTCTAGTACACAGTGGAATGTCGTTAATCCGTCCTCCTGTATACAGCGTAATGTCGTTAAACCGTTCTCCTGTATACAGTGGAATGTCGTTAATCCGTTCTCTAGTATACAGTGGAATGTCATTAATCCGTTTTCCTTTATACAGTGGAATGTCGTTAATCCGTTCTCTAGTATACAGTGGAATGTCGTTAATCCGTTTTCCTTTATACAGTGGAATGTCGTTAATCCGTTCTCTAGTATACAGTGGAATGTCGTTAATCCGTTCTCCTGTAAACAGTGGATTGTCGTTAATCTGTTCTCTAGTATACAGTGGAATGTCGTCAATCCATTGTCTAGTATATAGTGGAATGTCGTTAATCCGTCCTCCTGTATACAGTGTAATGTCGTTAAACCGTTCTCTAGTATACAATGGAATGTCGTTAATCCATCCTCCTGTATACAGTGGAATGTCGTTAATCCGTTCTCTAGTATTAAGTGGAATGTCGTTAATCCGTTTTCCTTTATACAGTAGAATGTCGTTAATCCATTCTCTAGTATACAGTGGAATGTCGTTAATCCGTTCTCCTGTATACAGTGGATTGTTGTTAATCCGTTCTCTAGTATACAGTGGAATGTCGTTAAACCGTTCGCTAGTATACAGTGGAATGTCGTCAATCCATTCTCTAGTATACAGTGGAATGTCGTCAATCCGTTCTCCTGTATACAGTGGAATGTCGTTAAACCGTTCTCCTGTATACAGTGGAATGTCGTCAATCCATTCTCTAGTATACAGTGGAATGTCGTCAATCCGTTCTCCTGTATACAGTGTAATGTCGTTAAACCGTTCTCCTGTATACAGTGGAATGTCGTTAATCCGTTTTCTAGTATACAGTGGAATGTCGTTAATCCGTTCTCCTGTATACAGTGGAATGTCGTTAATCCGTTCTCTAGTATACAGTGGAATGTCGTTAACCGTTCTCCTGTATACAGTGGAATGTCGTTAATCCGTTTTCTAGTATACAATGGAATGTCGTCAATCCGTTCTCTAGTATACAGTGGAATGACGTTAATCCGTTCTCCTGTATACAGTGGAATGTCGTTAATCCGTCCTCCTGTGTGCAGTTGAATAACGTTAATCCTTACTTTTGAATAAAGTGGAACGTTGTTAATCCCTACGACAGTAAACAGTATAATTGTGTTAATCCGCACTATAATATACAGCGGAAAGCCATTAATGTATGCAGCAGAACGTCTTTATCCGTACTTTAGTATACGATGTAGCCTTGTTTATCTGAAATCCAGTATACAGTGTAACGTTGTTAATCTGTAATTCATTATACAGTGCTACATCGTTAATCTGTAATCCATTATAAAGAAGAACGTCTTTAAAAGTCCGTACTCCGGTATAGAATGGAATGTCGTTAATCCGCACTCCAGTATACAGTGGAATGTCTTTAATCCATACTCCGGTATACGGTGGAACGTCGATAATCTCTACTCCAGTATACAGTGGAATGTCGTTAATCCGTACTTCGGTATACAGTGGAATGTCGTCAATCCATACTCCGATATACAGTGGAATGTCATTAATCCGTACTCCGCTATACAGTGGTATGTCGTTAATCCGTACTCCGTTATACAATAGAAGATCGTTTATCCGTACCCTAGTATACGGTTGAAGATCGTTAATCCGTACTCCGGTATATAGCGGAATGTCGTTAATCCGTAATCCGTTATACAGTGTAAGATCGTTTATCCTTACCCTAGTATACGGTTGAAGATAGTTAATCCGTACTCCGGTATACAGTGGGATGTCGTTAATGCGTTTTCCGGTAATCCGTTCGCCTCGGTAAGGATAATGTTACAGAATCTTAGCTGTAATAGATCACGGGCTTACATTCTTAAACATCCCAACCTCGGCGTAGGCCTCGGTTAATATATTGTATTTATCTGTTATCTGGGTTCAGTGGGAACCCTCTTATTCGTACTCCGGATACTGGCTTCGATTGTTGTAGTTCGATAATTATGAAGGAGGATTACAATTACTGTTTTCCTTGGCGATTTTATATTATAACTCTAAGGAGGTTCACTGTTAATGTGATATAAATGCAAAAAGTAACTATTTTCTGTTTGCTCTATTCACATGAGTTTTTCCAATATGCTTTTATTGTGACTTTTTTATTGCCTTCAATAAATCTGATAAATTGGTGATTGTAAATATGAACTGATGTATTCAAAATACTATGATTGTAATTCAAAGGACATTATCTTGCACTGATGTTTTCAAAATGCCATGAATGTAATTTAGAGGACATTATCTGTTTTCTGTTTTCACAAACAAAACATCATTTAATTTCTGTGTCTTCACTGGTGTTTGTGTTACGTTTTTAGGGTGGGGTAACACCTTACACGATTACACTAGCATTGCCTAACGTCGACGCGTTGTTAATCGCAGAAGTGTATCCTATACAACCTAAGCAAGATGGTAACTCCTTTATACACCCTATGTCGGTCGGCAAAAGTGACAAAGATAATATGTACATCAAGAGGATTAGCATACCAGTAGGTGAGTACAATCTGTTAGGATATGTGCTGGCCTAGTCAATCAATGAAGTCTTTTGGCCTAGTCATATGTTACGGGTTTCAATCAGTGAACAAGCAACGATATTTAACATCGTATATGTAGTATGTGTAGTAACACTTACTTTACTGTAATGCATATTATTGAATATCAATGAAGACGACGTTATTATACCCACTGTGGTGTTATTGTAGCCTATTATAATATTTAACGTCAATTGTGGTGTAATTGTAGCCTGTTATAATGTTTAACGTCAATTGTGGTGTAATAGTAGCCTATTATAATGTTTAACGTAAATTGTGGTGTAATTGTAGCCTATTATAATGTTTAACGTAAATTGTGGTGTAATTGTAGCCTGTTATAATGTTTAACGTCAATTGTGGTGTAATTGTAGCCTGTTATAATGTTTAACGTCAATTGTGGTGTAATTGTAGCCTATCATAATGTTTAACGTAAATTGTGGTGTAATTGTAGCCTGTTATAATGTTTAACGTCAATTGTGGTGTAATTGTATCCTGTTATAATGTTTAACGTAAATTGTGGTGTAATTGTAGCCTATTATATGTTTAACGTCAATTGTGATGTAGATGTAATTATACTTTTGTGATATTATGAAACTATTATGTTGTAACAATACCCATTGTGATATTATAATATCATTTGTGTGAAATAACACTCATTGTAGTGTTAAACGCCATTGTAATATAATAACACCCATTGTAGTGTTAAACACCATTGTAATATAATAACACCCATTGTGATATTATAATATCATTTGTGTGAAATAACACCCATTGTGATATTATAATATCATTTGTGTGAAATAACACCCATTGTAGTGTTAAACACCATTGTAATACAATAACACCCATTGTGATATTATGAAACCATTATATTGTAACAATACCAATCGTGATGTTATCACACCCATTGCAGTGGTGTACGCCATTGTGATACAATGACACCCAATGTGATATTATAATATCCTTTGTGATGCTTTAACACCCAAAATGACGCAATAACGCCCCACTGTGACGTAATAACACCCATTGTGATCACACAACTAGTTTACACCAACGTGACGAATAGCGACCATTGTCATTTAAAAGACGTACGTCCTGCAATCACAATTAAAGAAAAGAATATAATGATTTTTTTTCTTTATTTAACAACATTTCTATAAATCTCGCGAATGCTCCCTGCAGAAAAACTCATGTAGTATGGGATGTTGTTTGTGGTCATTTCTCTCTTATCGGTAGATCAGTATTTGTACCTTCAGAGGTCATTTCATATTTTGGTCGTAGTTTTTTCTATTTATGATCGGTTATGTGTCGTGTCATTATTATGTTGTAGTGTAATTAATATATCTCGTGTCATTATTATATTGTAGTGTAATTAATATATCTCGTGTCATTATTACATTGTAGTGTAATTAGTATCTCTCTTGTCATTATTAAGCTGTAGTGTTATTAATATATCTCGTGTCATTATTACGTTGTAGACTAGTGTAATTAATATATCATATAAACAATAAATGTTTTTCACTTTGACTTTTTCAGTTGATTATATATGTAAGTGTGAAGATATTATCGTGACAACAAACAACACTATATCTCTGAACACGTGTGATTACTCACCGCATTTAATCTCTTCTACTGTCACACGAAAAGGCGCCGACAGTTTCTGCACTCCAACGAACAAGGTACGTTTGAAAAATGCGCACGTGCATAAATATTTTCATATATTGATCATTTATTGAAGCATGAAGACATTAAAACGTAGTTATATAGCGATTATATGTGAAATGATTTGTAGTAATACATACGTTTGGTCGTATATTACTATCTCTATTTCTTTCATCCATTACATATGTTGTATATCACTTTAATGATTTCTCTGAGACATTTTAATCTCTTTGAGCTTTTTGTTATGACCCACCGGTAATTGACACCTATCTTGATAACTTAAACATTCACCTTGATTCTTTTACCAGCAGACGCCAGATTTCTGTCTTCTGTCGCACTTGTTGTTTTGTTATTTATTGAGAATACATGAGTTTATTGTGTGTAGCCATTGATACGGCCAGCCATATTACACCATACCTTCCTTATCAGATTACTTTATGTCATATTACTTTTGTTATTACAGAGTGAATGTGAGGAGAATTATTCGAACTTGGTCGATGGCAACTATACTGTTTTGGTATGTAATTTTAGAACATTAAGGATCGATTCTTTTTTTCCCCTCAATAGTGTCAGCTTCAGCATTTTCACATAACACTTACATGTAACTACTTAACCGATTTTTTTTGTTGTATTTTTTAAAATACACACCCACCCACGCACCAATTAAACGAAGTTCGTTTCATTTCAATGAACATAATATCACGGAGGTTATGACGTAAATAGATTGCGACGTATGATAACAGATTACTTGTTCACAATACAGGTTCATAATTCAAACGAACACGGCGGAGCAGTTCTGCTTGATTCTTTATAATTACAAGACCCGGGAAAAGTGTCTAATTTCAGTTTCAAACTTGCTATGTTGACTATGTTGTTGAGATTCTGTTCCTTTATCAACGTAAAAATTCTACTACGTCTCAGTTTATGTATAACTTTTAAATTTCGATGTTTCTAATGACTTTTGCTTTAATTTGTTCAAAAATGATTTTTTAAGGTGACATCATAATTAATACCAATGCAATTATTTCTTCGAAAAAAACAAAAAAGAGAAGTTTTTTTTACATTTGATCATGTTCTCGTCTATATTTATTCATTTTCAACATTTCTATTCTTAAAAGTGACATGTTTGGGGTGACGATACAGTATCCACCACTAGAATAAAGCATCAAATGACTGGATTCCAGATAATAAAAATAAATCGTGTTTCTGTATCTTCTGTTCATTCCGTTTTTAACGAACATAAACAATACATGTTTTTATTTTGTGGCATTTTACAGACTTCTTTTAAGTGCAAGGATGATGAACCTCTGGAATGCGAAAAGGATGTCACCATTTTGACACAAAAAGGTATCTAAATCATTGTTATTGATTTCATAAAGCAAATATCAACCATACACATTTAGTCAGTACTGTAAAAAGTACCTTTTCGGTCTGTGTGCGTGTGTTTTTTTAACGTAGGTTTCGATTCCATTTTCTTTTATGGTAGCATTTAAGTTATGCTTATACATGCAGGAATTCAGCTTCCCGGAACACCTATTCTTATTCTCGTCGTACTTTTTCAAGGGTTTCCTCGTAAATGTTTCCTTTGTTCATATTTTTCTGTAGTTTTATCGATTTTAAGTTCGTTAATTGTTTTGTTGACACGTCGGTATTCTCGTGTTGGTTTTTATAATACATATGGATGATCAAAATCGTCCTCAATGCCTTACTAGAATTTCTATGTTTACTGACACTTACAGATGACGTAAAGGTGATCCAGGCTGATGCTACCTTTGATGTAAACAAGGTGCTGATGATTGCTGGGATTTCCACTGGATGTGTGATGGCGTTAGTTGTAGTTGTAACGTACGGGATATTGAAACGACGCCTTCATCAAAGTAAGAGCCCCTTTACATTTAAAACTTTGAAATACATATTATCAAAACAAACCCCGCTGAGAACCAAACTATTGTTTTCAACCGTTTTGTATCTCTGCTTCCTTTCTGGGGAAAATGAAGACTATAATGAAATGTTTTTAACATTGATCTTTACTTATTTATGTTGACTAATGTATATGTAATCACTATTTAGATATGAATGCCAGATATGCATGTAATGTTCATATAAATGTCAAAACATACGTATATATAGTGTTGTCATAGTAATATCATTGTTTAAGTGATATGCAATATAAAGGATCACGGTATCACTGCCAAATACTGCAAATAAGTAATGGAAACCGTTTAAATCATTTCCGAAAACAAAAATTAAGGGGAGGTTGCTGTATATAGAAAAAACGCACGGCAGTGGAACAAGGTCATTGATAAAGATATATAATGTATATGTAATATATACAATGCAATATACAATGTAATACTATATAGATAACACTATATTATGCCTATATGCTATTCATATAGATATCGATGCAATAGTAAAACACACTGCTCGTGTCTTTTACCAGATCCATATTGGACTATCTGTTGAGACCTATATTTTATACAGCATCCTTTTTACCAAAGGATACTATATAAACTCATAAGACTTTATACTGAATACAGTGTTTATGTTGAATGATGCACGTTTGGAAGCCGAGGTCAAATTATTACTGCATTTAAACATTTGTAGGTTCAAACAAACAGAAGAGGAGAGAGCTGACATTTAAAGAACGGAATGACATTATGCTCGTTTACTTCTCTGCGTCTGGACTTAAAAACAATATTGGAGAATTTGCTGAAACACTTAAGAAAGCTACACGACTGCCTGTGCATTTTCATGACGACGAAGCGTCCCAAGGACAACGATTTACCAATAAGTACGACTGGCTTGATGAATGCGTAAGGAATAGCTCAAACTTTGTTTTTATAGCATCTAGAGATCTATACGAATTACTCGAGAAAAAGTGCAAAGGAAATGCCAATAGCACTTTCAATCCAACGGGAAATCATGAGGTAGAATTTAGTGAGGAACAAGCTTGGTTGGCCGGAATTCCTTGTTACGTGATGGACCGAATGAGAGGCAAACGATTTTATGGACTGAAACAGAGTCGTTGCTTTATTGTATCGTTTAAGGACGACGAAAACGGAAGTAAAATTGACTACGCTCATAAAATGTCACAGTTGAGTGTTTTTCAGTGTAAAGGGACAAAACTTTGTTATGTTTCACCAAAAAAGCCGATGACGATCACAGGGAAGTTTCTTTATGAACTGCACGGTAATAAACGCCCCAGACTAATGAACAAAAACGATCTTGATACAGATGAACAGGAAATTCTTTTACCAATGGAAGGAAATGATGAAGCGATTGCAATAGATGTATAGTAAGAGTATAATATATCAAGCACGATCGAAACACTAAAAAAGAATCCGTCATAAAGGGCTTTAGAGTTGAAGAGTCTTTTGTGAAACTGCCAAGACTCGGTTCTTCAAAGCTGACAATTCTTATTCGTTTGAGATGTTACACAGCATTTGATTGGTCAATCAAAATGATTTGCGTTTTTTTCCATGCTATGACTTTTGCAAGACTATTGTTAATGGCGTTAGTGAGACTTACTTACCGTTTCGCGTTATGTAATTGATTGTTTATGTCGTCACAAACATTAGGTATGACCATGGAAGGTCAGTGTCATTCCGTCTCATTTTGAATGGTACTGACGTCATCAAAATATAGAAAACTGACGCAGAAAAACACAAAAATATTTTTTTTCAGTATTTTAGCTTTAGAAATTAAAATGGGATAACTACTTGTTTTGAGATTTGCGCCGATATATTGCTAATGTACAAATCAAAAATAATCGTTCAACTAGCTAGCTCCGCTCCGTAACGCCAGTAAAACTGAATTTGAGACAGTGCCATCGCAAAACACTCAAACATCATAGAGTAACCCCTGAATTAAACGCAAAACTTTAATCCTGCATGAAATTAAAATTCCAAAGTAAAATTACATTTATATCAATTTAAAATGATCGTAACAAGAAGTATTAACAAAATAATCTTCCCAGATATTTCTCAAATAGCATGTTGAAATAATGATATGTAGTACATTGTATGTATGGTAATTGTACATGATGAAAGGTGACCTGGTAGGTTTACAATGAGCTGCTGCATTATGCATTCCTTATCTGTATATACATTATGTAGTAGTGAAATGACCTCGAATGTACGATAACGTAAGTGTGTAAGATGCTCTGTAATGTAATAAATGTGTATCACAGTGTATGCATTGAACATAATTACAATCATTTTTTTATTATCCTTAAATTTCGACAATCAATAAAAGCATGCCGTTTATTGAAAACAGACAAACAACACTTGATCTTCAGTAAGGGCTAGTTATGACTGGAACAATAGTATCAATGTTAGAATAATAATTATCTATATCAAATACACTCAACTTTTACGTAAAACGTAACTTCACATGTCTCAATCATTAAATTTTAGATAATTGTCTAGTCCTCAAGAACAACACAAACGTAATAAAGTTTTTATTACGGAAAGTATTAATGTTTTTGTTCCTGTAAGTATTGTCCGTATTATTCGTAAACAAATATGTAACTCTAGCTGATCTCAAAATTTGTTGACTTCACCAAATTTTTATTAATAATTAATTGTACACGCATTTAAAGGGTCATGTTAACGTCTTATTACATGTATACAGTTTATTTTATTATGACAATTTGTCTCTTTAGAGGTCATATACAGCTATACTAAATTATGTCAATTGTATACTATGAATCGTTGTCACATCTTTATGTTACATTTATTGGTCTTTTGCCAAGTTCATCATCTTAACAAATCAAACAATAAGGAGCGAATTTGACTACATAATACTTTGACAGCCATGTTGTGTTCCGAACGATCTATGATATTGCTTAGATAAAGTTTTACATATATGTATTAATACTTATTTCGTATTACACTGGGTTTATTTTATATACACTGAAATCAAATATTTCTACTACTTTTCAATTTACCCTTATGTATATATTGGTATAAAATAAGTTTTATTGCACGTTGAAATGGTCATGTGATCCTGCAATATAACTTTGTTTTTTTATGTGACCAACATACCCATTGTCACCTGACTTTGCTCATTGACTGCGTTTTGTTTACTGTCGACCGTCGTCGGCGGCCTTCTGCAATGTAGTACAACACATCCGGTCTCATATTTTTCAGTAGAACATATACAGCGAGTATTTTAATATATAACATGGTTAAAAGTATGCTACAATATAATCGGTTATGACGTCATATTTTTTTCATCGCTTGATCAACTTATCCAACACGGCAGTCATCCATTTGCATTGTATAATACGCTCGTTCATAATTGTTTTGAGTTTTTATAATTCTCATTTTTAATCATGTTCTTGAATATAAATGTGGTTAAAAAAATCTGACTTTCCGACACCTGCTGAAGGGACATATTGTCGTATATAAGGACACCTGGCTTCAATCATCTCCGACATCATCGACAGTCGATAAAATAAAATGAAATCTGTCTTTCCCGACACCTCATTTTAAGGACATTTTGTAATATGCCACGAGACCTGTCTTTAAACTGTCAATTACACTTTTCCTCAATTACCGACGTCTGGTTTAGCGACTTCTTATGGTATACAGTAAATTTTTACTTTATCGACGCTTATCTTTCACGACACCCCGTAATATCTTACATTTAGTTTATTATACAATGAATATTTATTTTCATTGCCCCATAATTTAAGAAAGGACATTCTGTAATATACAGTGACATTTGACATGTTTTGTCTTGAGCTCTAAATTCTTGATGTCGGTAATGACGTGTGTCACTGCTTATATAGCTCGTATAGGATTGTCAGTTTGTATTGTTTAAAATGCATGTAATACCATTTATATAAAAATTAAAAGAGAATATTTTGGGAATCGTGTTATATTTTCTTGATATTGGTATACATGTTTGATTATATATGATTTTTTTTTAAATGTCTTTTTTTTTCGTTTATATTTCAACTGATATTGATGATAGTCGATGGCTTGGTGTAAAAGTGCACTTTTAGCTTCATTCTTGTAATAGGAAATCTTTGTATTCACGTCAATATTGTAAAAATGAAGTTTTTTGAGCAAATGTGTTTGTATGTCCTTGTTTCATTTCAATTGCATGTTATAAAAGTGCTTTATTGCTTGAAATAAAAATGTATTAAAGCGTATTACAAGTAAGTGTTTCTTATAATTTAAGTTTGCCAAGACTGCAGCATCGCGTCACAGCCAGGGCCAACTTAAGGAGACTTCCTGGTCAGAACAAACTGAAACACGTATATGGGCAATCTTATTCTATTCAATCTATTCAAACATCTTCTTCGTGATCATTAGTTGACGTAAACTTATATATATGTATACAATAAAAACGTCATCCATCCATATCACGTTGTCACTGCAGCTAAAGGTTAATCGTTTGATGAGGTAATTTACGGATTTGGGGTCGAATGATATGAAAAAAAAGAGGTATGCCAGTATTATCTTGATTGTACTTTGCGGCTAAAATCAATTGTGTGTATGGTGTTGAGAGGTGAACTGACCATTGTTAAAAATCAACATTTTTGAAATGCGTTGCCATGAGCTTAGATTTATTAATCTTTTCAATAAACAACCCAAATAATGCGTTGTCATTTGTTGCACAAATTCACAGAAGTAATAAGACTACCCTACTCCCTTTTTTATAGTACGAATTTGCTAAAACTGTATCTCCTTATTTAATAATACAACAAAAATCTATTTTTATAATACACTTACACTGTTTAAAAATAAAACAATTTAAATATATTTCAGGAAAATCATATTAAAAAACCCAGCAAATAAGAGATATTACCACACTTTTAAACTAAATATATGTGACTAGCTTACGACATGAATCGAAACACTGACAGTGTATGGACTAATACTGGCAGAGTTTTCTGATGGTAACGACCCTTGAATTACTCAAATATTTATGCCTTACCTGTGCGACAGATGTCGCTGACACGAGTTAACCAACTTCTTACCATGGAGTTGATTTAACAACACAAAAACACTCAAATCTTAAACAAATTGCAAGAGCTCGTTCTCGTCGAGAGCTAGTTTAATTTATCAATAATAAATTCTCCTAGTCAACTTTTGAACTCAGTAAATAACACGATTTTGTACTACTGTAAAAGCATAATATATCGTTGGAGATTTAGTTTCGATTATTTCGTGGTTTTAAGAAAACAACGAAATATAATCCCAACGAAATTTTAAGCACACGAATATAAACTAAACGAAAATATGAAATAAACTATTACTTTAATTACAAACCATGCTGTATTTACATTTAGACACAAG